>PVJI01019927.1:0-30027 GCA_004026765.1 Micronycteris hirsuta
CAGCCATCTGCAAGACAAAGGAACAGTCCTGGGACACACCCGTCCCTCCCAGCACTCAGAAGGAGCCCAGATTGATGAGAGACATCCTGCTTCTGTAACTGTAAAACATATATATCATAAGCCACCTAGTCTGTGGTACTTTGCTAATGCAGACCTAGAAATTAACTCAGCCAACTTTTGCTTCCCACTATAAAACAAGAGAGGAAGAGATCCTTCTCTCAGTTATAGGCAGGAGAAACTTTCTGTCATAAGCTCAGCCAATCAGAAGCCAGCCTTCAAGAGAGTGAGTCCTGAGGAAGGTCACAGTTAAGGGAATTCATGGTTGCTGCGGTGGCAGTAGCCACAGCACATTCTGCTCAGGTCATTGTAGTCATGGACAGCTTGCTATGACCTCTGATTCTTTAGTAACAAACTGTAGAAATGATCCCTGAAAGTATAGTCTTGCCTCTGATTTTTTAGACAGCACCCCTACCTACCACCTGTCCCCCTTCTCATGAGTACTCCCCTCCCCACCAATATTCTTCCAGTAAATTCCCCAGTCAAGGTCTGATTCTGTTGCTTTCAACCAGGAATCTCAACTAATACTAAAAGTTTATCCGTTAGTAAATAAATCAATTTGGCTGCAAAACTTAAGGTCAAAAACTATTTACTTGACGGGTAACAAATATATTAAAATATCATTTACCTCTCTTCAAAAAAATAATTCCAGAAAATACGTATAAAATTGCCTTCTTCAGTGGTTCAAGAAGCAGATTCTGAGACATTGCTACTAAGGGAGATTTTGCCATGAATATTATGTGATAGAGAACATGCCTGGTTTTTCAAACTTTTAACCACTCCTTATAAACAAGAAGTTTAGCCCTGGCTGGTGCGGCTCAGTAGATTGAGCACTGGCCTGTGAACTAAAGGGTTGCTGGTTTGATTCTCAGTCAGGGCACATGCCTGGGTTGTGGGCCAGGTCCCCAGGAGAGGGCTCACAAGAGGGAACCACACACTGATGTTTCTCTCCCTTTTTTTCTCCCTCCCTTCCCCTCTGTCTAAAAATAAAACAAATACGGTCTCTAGAAAACAAAAACAAGAAGTTTAATGCCTTTGCCTTTTTCCTGTTTAGCCATTAGCAAGTCACGGTAAAGATTTGTGAAACTGATAGACTTTTCACAGTTTGTTGTAACATTTAAATGTGATTGGGTTCCCCCTCCGCCCCCCCCACCCCCCGTCCAGGTGGCATAGTCCTGTTTTGAGAAGAAAGAGCACAAACAGACCTCTTCCTGCTCAACCCCACAACCCAGACCGTAGAAACACAAAATCGTATTATCCCAAAAACCTCAAGTAGTGCAACTAATTGCATGCCATCTGAATTTGCTACTCTTAAATAATTATACATTAATCATGTTATCAATGTTTCGGTGCTACCCAAGATAAATTTCTGATAGGGTAACTCCCTCTGGTCTAATTTTGGTCACTATATCTTTCAATGACCTACACAAAGATGTAAGAAGAATGTTTTTTAAGATTTAACAATCACAAAACTAAAAAGGGTAACCAATATGTTAGACGTCGAAGTTAAAATTTAAAATGGTATTGACTGACACAAAGTAAAAACCCAAAAAGATGACATTCTTAAATTTCTTGTATTCAGTATCAAAATCTTGAATTTAGTACCAAACTCCAACGGTTATAGGTGATTTAACATGCTCGGGGCAAACCATCTAACTGAGCAAAGTGTAAGGGAACTAACTGAGATGTAGGGAACTCATAAAGCAGTACCCTATTTGTGATGACTATGTGTATATATATTATTTTTAATAAGACAACATGTATGCATATACATATATATAAAATATATACTTAAACACATAAAAGAAGGACCTGAAAGACTAATACTCAATGATTGAATGCTCATCTCTAGGAATGAGTGTTTGGGAGGAAGGGATAAGAAAAAAGGATCTGACTTATTTTATTATATATATATTTATACTTATATTAAATATATATTTATCTTAAATATATAATACATTTATATATTTATATATTAAATATTTTATATTTCTGTGGTCTGAAACTTTTACAGAAATAGCCATTGATGTAGTAATTGTGTGATAAAAAAGATTAACTAATTGAATACATAAGGTGCTGAGTAAAATCTTTGAATTTTACCTTAGGCTTTAAAATTAAAAAAGTATGCCCAACTTACAGGAAGGATTAGTCCCCCGCTTCACTGGTCTAGTCAAACTTCATCAGGAAAAATATGTTTGACCTTCAGAAAATGCCAAAATAAAGTAAACTGCACACAGGGGAGCAGACACCTCCTGGTTAAGAGTTTAGAATCCATTTCACACATTGGAAAAAACTGAACTCATTAACACAGAGAACAAATGAAGGGATGACTAAGACCACAACTATTCCAAATGACGGAAGAACGGGGTCAAAATTTTTAACTAGAGAACACAACTGCAGTCAGTGGAAGTCTGAGCCAGACTTTAAGTGACAAACAGAAATTCTAAGAATGAGGGCTTCCCCCAAATGCAGTGCCCTTCGTTATGAGGACAGGGCTAGGGGACCATTTGACAAAGACGCTGTGAAAACAGTGCTTGTGCTTTGGCATAGTGCAGCTATATGATGTCTAGGATCATTACTCTAATAGATTTTATGTGAAGTACTCTTTCTTCACAGGTTTACATTACCATGCTCACGTTCTGATTTGGTTTCTAGGTCTCCCATAAGAACTACCCATATTGAGTGGCTTAATACGGAAACTTACCGTCTTACAGCTCTAGAGGCCAGAAGTCTGAAATCAAGGCATCGGCGGGGCCCTGCTCACTCCGAAGGCTCTACGAAAGCATGTTCTTTTGGGTCTTCCAACTTCCGGTTGTTGTCAGTCCTTAGTATGCCTTGGTTGACACATGTGACACTCCAATATCTGCCTCTGTTTCCACATGGCCTTCTCTCTTGTGTGTCTGTGTGTCTGCTTACTCTTCTTATAAAGACTGCAGGCATTAGATTTAAACTCACCCCAATCCAGTATGACTGCATCTTCATTGAACTAATCACATCTGCAAAGACTTTATTTCCAAAATAGATTACAATCTGAGGTTCCAATTGGACATGGTTTGGGGAGGAGGGAACATCATTTAACCAAGTACATGTTCAAATTATCATGAATTGTAAAACACTGTGAACTGAATGAGTTTGTGTTGTACCTGAAGCTCAAGTTTACACCCATAATCCTGAGGGTAAATAGAAGAACCATACAGATTGAACTACACAGAAATGGAAGGGGAGGTGGAAGTACTATATACAGGGAGTGCAGAAGAGCTTACAGTCTGGAGAAGGAATAAATCCAAAAGGAGATAGATTTTTATGAACCAACAACAAAACAAGGGACTTTCTATAAAATTAATGTGATTTTCTTTACCATTTGTAATTTTTTATGTTCTTAAGTGTCCTAGTACCATGCACATAGTAGGTGCATGATGTATCTCTGCAACTATATATATTAACATTAGTTCACTTTCTCTGTAATCAAAGATAATGCTACCAAAAAAGCAGCTTCTTGTATTTAGAGATGTGGACTTTTGGCCATCTCTCTATGAACAGCCACTTCCTGGCTTCCCACTGTAGCAAATTATTGAGAGCTGGAATGATTCCCAGGAAGGTATATTGGAATTTACTTTATTTTCTCATTAAAGTCAGGCAATTGCGGTGTATAGAATAAATTATGCCTCCACTTAAATTACATGTTCTCCTTTAACCAAGGGAGAATTCTTCTCTATTGTTATCTTTGCAATTCTGTCTATAAATGCATAAATAAAAAGGAGAGTTTTTTTAAAATATTCCAAAGTAAATATCAGCATAGGATTTTACCATATGCTAAAATTACATTTAATGTTGCCACATTGAGAAATAACTGTTCCATGTAAGTGATTTTTCTAACTAATTGTCAGCAACTCCTGATAGAGTTCTTTTTTCTGAAATTTTAACTATATTGATGAGACTACCTATTAAATATATTATACTTGCCAGCATTGGTGAATAGAGCATAGTAGATTATAAACTTTTTTTTTTCATGATTTCAATTGAAAGTTTCACATTCATATTGGGCTGAATGGTGGCCCTCAAAAAAGAAATATTAATCTCTGGTATGAATTGCATCCCCACAAAATTCATATGTGGAAGCCCTAACTCTCAGTGTATCAAATCATCATTGTATGTAGAGATTAGCTCTTTTAGGTGGAAGTTAAGTTAAAATGAGGCCCTTAGTGTAGGCCAAACTGAATAGTGTCTTAACAAAAAGAAAATTTTGACACGCAAAGAGACACGAGGGTCATCTGTGCAGAGAGGAATGAACATGTGAATACACAGCAAGAAGGTGGGCATTTGAAAGCCAAAGAGAGAGAGGCCTTGGGAGAAACCAAACCTGCTGACGCTTTAATCTTGGGTGTCCAGCCTCCAGGACTGTGAGACAATAAATTCCTGTTGTTTAGGCCACACAATCTGTGGCATTCTGTTATTGCAGCCCTAGAAGATTAATATAACATCCTAACCCTTACAATCTATGAATATTACCTTACATGGCAAAACATTAAATACTGTTTTCGATAGACAAAGATGTGTTTAAGTTAAGGATCTTAAAAAGAGGAGTTTTTCGTAGATTATCTGGGTAAACACCAAATACCATCACATGTATCTTTAAAACAGAGAGGCAATTGAGTTTATAGACAGACGCACAGAGAAGATGATGTGAAAACATGCAGCCACAGCCAAGGAATGCTGACTACCACTAGAAGCTGGAAGAGACCAAGAACTGAATCTCTCCTAGAGGTGCTACAGGGCCTGAGGCCTTGGCAATTTCTGGCCTCCAGCATGTGAGAGGATATGTTTCTGCTCTTTTAAGACACGAAGTTTGTGTTTATTTATTACATCAGTCCCAAAAAACTAATACTTGGCTTTAATAGTTACATCCTCATGATTCTTAGCATATGGAATTTCTTTTTTGTCTTTGCATTATTTGTTTTATTGTTGTTCAAGTACAGTTATCTCCATTTTCCCCCCACCATGCCCCCACATCCTACCTATCCCCACCTCCCACCTTCAAACCTACCCCCTCTGGATTTGTCCATATGCCCTTTATACACGTTTCTTGATGGCCCTCCCTCTATTATCCCCTATTATCCTTCTCCCCCCTCCTCTCTGGTTACTGTCAGTTTGTTCTTTATTTCAATGTCTCTGGTTGTATTTTGCCTGCTCGTTTGTTTTGTTGATTAGGTTCCACTTATAGGTGAAATCATATGGTATTTGGCTTTCACTGCCTGGCTTATTTCACTTAGCATAATGCTCTCCAGTTCCATCCATGCTGTCCTGAAGGATAGGAGCTCCTTCTTTTTTTCTGCAGAGTAGTATTTCATTGTTTAAATGTACCACAGTTTTTTGATCCACTCATTTACTGACCATGGGCATATGGAATTTCTAATTGACTCCAGACTACTCTGTATGTGCGATTATACTGGAACTACTTGTTCTTTTTCTGATAGTATCACTGACAAACATGTTATTTTCTTTGATTCATTTAACATAAATTCACTCACCACAAATTACTTTTGAAAGTTAAAGTGTATTATGAGCTTCCTTATCATCCACCATCTTCCTTTCCTCAATTCGTCTAATCGATTTTTTCTGAAATATATTAAATAACTTTGCTTATAGTATATAGTAAATAACTTTACTTATACTTTAAGTAAAATAACTTTATTTAATAACTTTAAATAAAAGTCATTATACTTAAGCAAAAGTTATTATACTTTAGTAAAATAACTTATACTTTAAGCATATGCTTAACATTAAAAATTAAATTTGCTTTAAATCAGTATTAGACCATTAAGGGCAACTCCATCTCCAAAGTTCATGGCTTCAAAGTATCATTTTTTTCTCTGACATCATCTCCTTTAATTTTCAGATAAGTTTTAAGTTGTTCACCATATTTTTGAGATTTCTAAAAGTCTGATCACCAGAGATGAACACATGTGTATAAATTTATCAAATGATTCCTAAAAAAATTATTTTGTTTCCCCCCCAAAAAATTTTAGCCTGCAAGTATGCTATTTAGTATCTTTATTGATTCTGTTAGGTACTGTTTAAAGTATTATTTTTATTCATTTGAAATCACAGAATGGAGTTTGGATTGCCAGTATAAAAGTAAGTTTATTTTCATAAAAATAAATTTGCTTTAGTAGAATTTTAACTAAGCCCAGAATTACAGTGTCTAACAAAGAAAAACCTCATTTGGAAAACCTCTATGAGATCTTAAAATTTTTACTATAATAAGTTAGCAACCAAGGTCATAAATAGTCAATGAACCACAATCTTATAAATAGTTAATATGTGGCTACTGGATGACATGCACTCTGCTAAGAGCTAAGTGATAGAGATTCATGTATACATTTTTTCATATAATATATTGATATATAATGTTATGTACATAACTTTGTTTTTAAATATATAGAATTTTTCTAGGAATAAAGAATTTTTTCATGTTTCTTTTTACCATTCTAAATTAAAAGAATGAAAACACAATATTAAATTTTAAATATATTTCATATCAACATAACCTCCTCAGAATACAGATATTTTCTACATTTTAGCACCTATAACATAGCTTAAACAAGTAACAATTCAAGTATGCCTTTCCTGATTTTTTATTCCATTCCTCAATATTACTCATAGGTTGATAGTTTACTAATTAAAGTAGAACCTGAATTTTTTAAAGCCTACTGCCAAACCTGATATTAGTTCCGTTAGACCAATCATTTTCTAATCTCTTGAAATCTTTTTCAATTCTATGTAATAAAAACAGATCATTATCCAAATTCTAGATGGTAGCTGGAGACAGAAGCATTGGCCAAAATGAGATGAGCCCGCCACAGAAAGGCCTTTTGCTCCCTTATGAAAATTTTAAGTTTACATAACACTGTTTGAAAAGCACAAATCAATGGGTAAGATTGAAATAAGAGGGTGCCATCATAGAAATTTTAATGTTGTGCTTAGATGTGCTATTTTGACTTCTACCCTCTCAATAGTAGGCTATATTACTTAAAAATTCATTATAAAATATTTCAATCCCAATTTTTCTCATTTTAACATGCCCCAGAGGTTTAAGTTCTTTATTTTTTATTGCTCCTGGGGCAGTGTAACAGTTATATTATTCCTAGTGAGTTTTCCCAATATTAGCATTCAATCTGAGTCAATTTAGTTAACAAATCTTTGTATTATATCTGCACTCAAACAAGACACTTAATTTTCAGGATACCATATTTTAATCAGTCATCGGGGGACTCTTATCTGTCTCTAGTCTGGCTGTTTTGGAGGTCATTGGTGTTAACAGAGTGTTCAGCATTTCTGCTCTAATCTTAAGGTTAGCAAACTAGTGTAACTGAAATTACAGATACAAAATGACCCTGAGTGTCTAACCTGAGAGTCAGTGGGGCTAAGACCCAGCTTGCACACACTTATGAGGGGAACCCTTCATGAGGATAGAAAGAAACACAATGCTTCTACTTTTCATAGGAAAAATAACAAGAGCCAACCATATCCTCTAGATAATTGCTGATCCTAAAATTCTACCCAGGACCATTGTCAGAATAACCAACAAAAGGACAGTACTAGGCAAGTATTTCTCAGCTTTTTAAAGGTAAATACATCCCTATCAGGAGCCAAATCTCTAGTACAAAGTGGGAGGAGGGTGTTCCCTTGCACATTCATAGGATATCTTGCCAACACTCCAAATCCAGAGAGAAAACTCACAAACTTGAGTTGGCTTTGCATGCCATAGGAAAGGGAAGGCAAAACTCACATTAAAGTATGGTACTGGTATGCTAAGTGAAATAAGCCAGGCGGTGAAAGACAAACACCATATGATCTCACCTACAAGTGGAACCTAATGAACAAAACAAACAAATCAGCAAAATAGAATCAGAGGCATGGAATCAAGGAACAGACTGACAGTGACCAGAGGGGAGGGGAGGGGGATAAATGGGGCAATAAGGGGAAGGGTCTAGTCAAGGTACAGGTATAAATGACCCATGGACATGGACAACAGGGTAAGAATTGACTGTGCAAGCCAGGAATGGGCAGGGAAGGGGAGAGAAATGGGGGAAATTTGGACAACTGTAATAAAACAACATTTTTTTTTAAGTATGGTACTGGTTAAATAAGGATAGCTTCAAGCCACCTAATTAATCAAGTTATTAGGGAAATGGAAAATATCTTTTGAAAGCAGGATGACAAGCACCCAGCCCAGAGATTTATATTAAGAAGTGCCCAGTTAATATTTGTTGAATTAAATTGATAAATTAAATTCACCCAGTAGCAGTGTGCTGGTAAAAGTTTAACAACTGGGTTGGGAAGAGGGGAAGCAGAAGGAGCCTTGATTGGTAGAATTTGCCAATTGCTGTGATGAAAATACTTCCATCACAGTCAATTTCCAGCTTCCAACATGATGTCATTGAACATGGAGTTGGGAAGAGACACTAATGAACAGGTCTTGTGGCCCACATAAGCTGGTCCCAGCACACCAAGACACAAATGAAGACAGTCCAAAAATACTTTGACCACACCGAGTAATATAGGGACAAGAGATATGTTTCATTCACTTTTGTATTTCCCCAGAATATCAACATCGTGTAGATAACATAGTAGCTGCTCAGAACACGTCTGTGGACAGAACTCATAAACTCACTCTTCTCTCAGGGTCCATGCTCAGTGTCTATTCTGTATGGGCCCTTCAAGTTCACCCCAGGTTCACCCGAACCTCAGCCTCCATTTTCCAAACTTTTAACTACCATCATGGATGCCCAATCAACATTTGTGTCTTCTCCTGGTCCTGCCATCTTGTTACCCAATCAAACTCCTCTCAGCGTTCAATCTGGATTTGTCTCCTGGCTACAGTTTCACCTCTCCTCTAGTTTCCTGGCCCTCTGTACCTTCTAGATCCTTCTATCCCATATGTTACTCTAGGTAACTCCCACCCATTATCACAATGAGTAGGACCCAGATCCTTAGAACACTCTTAATATGTCTTTTATTATTTTTCTTTATTTTTAGTATAGCTGATATACAATATTATATTAATTTCAGGTGTACAACACAGTGATTCAACATTTATGTACCTTACACTGTGATTGCCATTGTGAGTCTCATAACCATCTGTCACCATACAAAATTATTATGATATTATGGCCCGGCTGGTGTTGCTCAGTGGATTGAGCGTGGGCTGGAAACCAAAAGGTCCCGGTTCAATTCCCAGTTGGGGTACATGCCTGGGTTGCAGGCCAGGTCCCCAGTGAGGGCCATGTGAGAGGCAACCATACATTGCTCTTTCTCCCTCCCTTCTCCTCTCTCTAAAAATAAATAAATAAAATCTTTAAAACACTATTATGATATTATGTACAATATTCCCTGTGTTGTACATTGTATTCCATGACTTATTTACATTATAAATGAGTTTGTACCTCTGATTTCCCTTTACCTTCTTCACCCATTTTCCCACCCCATTCTCCTCTGCCAACCATCAATTTGTTGATTCTTCTTGATTTTTGACCCCATCTTTCTTTAGTGTTGCCCTTTAGGATTAGTAAATCTAATCCAGCTTCTCCTGGTTCTCATCTCTGACTTCGAGTCCCCCAGCTACCTGAAAAACTGCAAAGCTTCCCTTATTGCGTCTAGCTCTTCAGGTGCATTTTCTCCTTAATTGGCATTATGCTGAATTACTCATGGAAATTTCTTTTAATTAGTCATATTTAAATTTGATTTTATGTGAATATTCCATGAGATGCAATACTGATTCACCCTCTTTTTCATGAGCCAAATTAAAAATGCCCACTGATTTGACTAGTGTCTGGTATTTAGTGAGTCATCCTCTTTCAAACTGGGCTCCAGTCAAAGCCACATAGCTCCACATGACTGGCTTACATCACAGTGATTCTCCTTCTTTTCTGTAATTCGATTCAATTCTATTCCTTCCTCAAAATGTGAAGAACAAAAATGTCATCCCACTCTGTGAATTAACGCCTAGAAGAAAGTTAGGAAAGAAGTTGACACTCGTTTTTAGTAAACTCAGTAGGTAATATTCAAAGACCAAAAAAACGGGTAGGTATTATCAATTACACTGAAGTTTTCATTCCCAGATTCCTTTGGAACCTCCCTCCTCTGCTTCCCATGGCTTATTTTGAAAGTGCTAGATTGCTCTTGTGAAAGCGTCAGGCCCCGCTCTCATGGGCACATGACTACAGACAAATGCCAAGCTCAGTCAAGTTGAGCAGTAGCAAAAAAACAAATCACGTCCAGTCACCTACTGACCCAGTAAACCTGGCCCAGTGTCTGCGGGGCATCAGATGCAGCAGCTCTAAGGCCTGTACAGGAACCGTAAAAGCCTGAATGAGGTTACCAGGCCTAAATCAGAAGCGCATGAATGAAGTCAAGGAGTGAAGGGAAAGCACAGGTCCAGTCTCAGGAAGTGGAAGATAAAACTAAGAGAATCAAACCAGCCACAGAGGAGCCTGCCGGAGGGTCTCAAAGACCTTCTACCGCTGCCTCCGGGGTGGCAGGTGGGGTCTTTTCAGCTATAGGCTTGTGGTCAGGCTAAACCTGTTACCCATAGAGACTGTGTAGAAATATGAATTTTGTGAGGCCAAATGTATGGATATTGTTCAACTTTAGAAAAAAGGGTTTCCTTTTATTTTCAGGTATGAATTTACTATTTAACATTTATGAATCAGTTCATGGCTTCTGGGTGGTGAGGGCTTCCATGAAACGGTGAGGATCTGATGGAACCTGGCGCTCAAAGTAAATTTTATAAAAAGAATAAGTAGAGAACAATCTCAGTAAAATAAATAGTATGGTAAGGGACCTGGGATCTTCTAAACAGGATTTTTAGATAGGCTTTTTTATTGAACAGTTTAATTTTTAGAAAAATCCACAGAGTATGAGGAAGATGTTTTAAATTGAATAATGTTTAAATGGTAGATTTTTTAAAACATTCAGTTTTTCAGTGAATGGTATTTTTTAAATATTCATGAGATAATATTTAAGCTAAAGAGCCCAGCTTCATCAAATACCTGATATTGTGCGACAGAGATGTACCAGCAAACTAACAGGACCCCAACAAAGGGGCCTGATTTTATGAAGTTCCTAAACTTTTTTACGAAGTCACAAAGTTCTTGGCTGCCTCAGTACATTGTCTCTCCCTCCGCCTGCTACAAATAGAGGGGTGTTTTTTTAAGACTCCAGTTGGAAAATTATGAATGCTGGTTTTTAACTGTCTGTAGGCATCAAAGTGTGCTTCTCAGAGGGTCCACATTTTACGAGCAGGTGTAAAGCACCAATAAATTAAAAATAAAAACCACTGAGTCTTTTGAGTTATAGAAGTTACAAAATAAAACTTTCCCACCCTGGGGATGGCATTGGCAGCATGTATTTCTGGTCATAAACATGTCACAGTTCAGCTTTTCACACAAATCTCTGTAACCACCCTCTTTTTTCCTACAAGGACACAGTTGGTCTGCCTCGCCTTCCATGGGAATGTCCTGTGAGGTCCATTGTTGTTAGGTGGTGGTAAACCCCGTCAGGAAAAGAAGTGGCCCGAGCTCCAGTCGTGGACAAAGCAGCAGCAGAGGCGGAACCGAGGATCCCATGTCAGCGATAACGCCATCTTTCACCAAACCCACTGAAGCGGCAGTACATCGGCATGTCCTGCATTCACACCAGGACTAAGACAGCAAATGCTTCAAGCAAATCCTCCCCCGTGATCAGGTTTATGCCAGACCACCCCAGAAACACTGAAGAAGCACCAAATCAATAAATAGCCTAGACAAGAGAAATTACAATTTCCATGACCATCCCTGGTGCAAAGCAGGGAGAATTTGGCCCAGTAAGTTAGGGACATAATATATTTAGCAATGGGAAATTGTGTTCATTTTTAAATATTTGGTCTACCTCTTTTCCCACAGTCCCTTGGTCTACCTCTTTTCCCACATTACCCTTTAGCTACGAGGGATCACATAAACAGTAGTAGGGCTGCAGCAAGTAGTCTCAAATCTCAGTATCAAAGTACATGTCCTGGGCAGACCTCTGGGTGACTGCCTCTTCTGCTTATCTCTGACCCTGGCTCCAGGTACGAAGGCCTCCCTTCTCAAAGCAGCTCCCGACTGGCCCCGTGCTACCCTGTAGCAGACGTCAGCTCTGTCTCAGGAATTTTTCTTGTTTCCAGTTTAGCTTCTATGATACATTCTTTTTAAGCAATTCACATATTTTGGAGCATATTTCACGTTATTACATTGTGAAAACATTAATGGGCTTCTATCGCTAAAAGTAATTTGGAATCATTCGGTATCAGAAAAGGACATGGTCCGTTTACTCCAACCTGAATCTGTTTGAATCTCATTGACCCTTCCTCCTGCAAACATTCGCCTTACTACCCATGGAGCAGATGTAATGAACAAGTCTCTGTGAGCCCGCTCCATGCAGCCTGATGTTAGGTAGGCAGTGAGAAGCAGAAAGTATCTCTCAGGGCCATTCAGCAAGAATCCATGGACTGCTTATCATTTCCCTACACTCGGCTAAACATTTGGAGGCAAATAAAATTTTTGAAAGATTCTTTGGCTGCAGGTTGATGATAATCTTGTTGCAGTAATCCATACATCAATAGACAAACAACAAAGGAGGAAGAATATGATTGATATAACCAAGAAATCCACCCCCCACACACACATGCTCCAGCTTCTGGAATGTGAAAGAATGCCAAGACTGTGAATTCCATCTGCTGTCTCTTCTTCCAAAAATGGCCCTCTGCTTTCACAGTATACTGATCCTTCAAACTCTTAAGGAAAAATGCTTAACATTCCAAAGAATTATTCCCACTTTTCCCTCACATCTCTGGGTAGTTGGCATTTTTCTTCATATATGGAGGCAAGGAGGTAGGAACTAGAAATGATGTCAGTGCCATCAGTTCAAGTGAAAGGACTTTGAGAAATACAAATTGCTCTTCAATTTAATTAGGATGGATGATCCTAGTAGTATACATGAACAAGGCATCAACTTAAATTATGACATACCTGGTGCACCGAAGAACATGATATTTAAAGGTGTGATATTTAATAGAAAAAGGTACCCATATGGAACCCTCTCCAAGAGCTACATAAATGCAATAACTGCAACTGTTACTGACCCTAGTCGAGGAGAATCAGTCAAAAACCAATCTGTTATAAATCACCCAGAAGCAGAATTTGGTTAATTTGGTGAATTAACATATGTCTGTATCTATCTATCCAGATAACTTCATATTTACGTGGTTAAGTTAATAAGCATTCCATCTTAGCCCCATCACCTGCCTCAATGGCAGAAGGAACACAGATGAGGGAGGCAGTAGAAGCCAGGACTGCTAATATGAAGTCATTCATTTCCAAAATTTAACTCATTTGTACTCATCCAGGATGCTGAACCCACCCAAACACATCGCAAGAAATGTGACACACACATATATCATTGGAGTTACTCTCCAAATGTCAACAACTACCAGGAACTGAACATTCATTGTAGGCCAGCTGTTTCTGACTCTGAGTCTAATCTTGCAGCAACCCTAGAGCATGGACTTCATTGTTCTGCACTTTACAGATGAGGAAGTTGAGACTCAGAAGAGTTAAATTGGTTGCCCAAGGAAGCTAACTGGTTAAATTACCTCCCTTTCCATTCACTCCCAGCCCCAACACAAGCTCCTTAGTATTGACAGTGCTGGAAATGACCAAGAAAGGATTGGGAGGTAGGTCTGAGTATGATATCTGTGTACCCCATTCACTACGACAAGTTTTATGCCAAGTCACAGAGGGAAAGGGGTACAGAAACAGTGTTTGTTTCGATCTAAGATTTGTCTTGGATTACAAGCTGCTGGAGAGCAGAACAGTGTCTACCTGGTTCTCCTTACAAAACTGAGCTGTGTATGCAGGTGATATGGATGTCAACTTGGTAATGAGAAAACTGAAAAATGAAGAAGCATGAATGCAGATGACAGTAGGAGCCTAACTCCCTGTTTTGCCCTTGAGTTTATAAAAAGTCTTATGAATGCTGTGCAGGAAACAGAAATATATATAGTCTCTGAATCTCGGTGACAGCATACGACTCTCCAGGCAGACTGTCAGCGCTGCTGTGTTAATGTAGACAGACATCCAAACAAAGGAGGCATTAAACCACCACCAGAGAACTCTCAGCCCAAATTTCGTTGTAGCGTAGGAGGAGAAAAGGCAGATTTTTGAATCCCTCCAACCGGGCTCATGCCCCTCTATGTCTCCCCTACTGCTCAGACCTCATCAGTCCTGGAATTTTCTGTACAGCAAAACCAAAGGTAAAATAAATGCCAAATGGCTATGGCTGCCACAGCCTTCCCTGCAGTCACTTCGCTACTAGTTGTTGGGTGGGAGGGGGGGTTGCACAGGCTGTGTAGGTTGACGATCTGAAGAAGGATGAGGGATGAGATGTCAAGTCTGGGAACGTGGCTGCCTGTGCCAGGCAGCTTTGACACACGCTGCAGACAGAGCTCATCAGCTCGCTGCTGGGTCGCAGACAAGCGAACTTAACTGCAGCTGCAGAGACCAAGCGAAAGAGGCGTGCGTGCAAAGATCGGCATATGCAGCCTGCCAATTAGCTCCCTCCTGTCCACCCCCAGCCCCAACACAAGCTCCTTGGTATTGACAGTGCTGGAAACTGCAGCAGGGAGCATGTTGAGCCATTGGCAGGTCAAACAAAAGTCTCCAAGTTTGAGCCCAGGTGTGAAAGCAGACCCCCACGCACTCCCCTC
Source organism: Micronycteris hirsuta (assembly GCA_004026765.1). Classification (NCBI taxonomy): domain Eukaryota; kingdom Metazoa; phylum Chordata; class Mammalia; order Chiroptera; family Phyllostomidae; genus Micronycteris; species Micronycteris hirsuta. The sequence continues at coordinate 14,840 of PVJI01019927.1, forward strand.
ACTGTCCCTAAAGAAATGGGACTGGCATTTCTCATTTCCCAGTAAACCCACCATGAATCCTGGGATTTTTTCAAAGTATGACTACACACACACACTCAAAAGAGATAACCAGGCCTGGTCTGTGGCTAGATTGGCATTCCATTTCCTCTTAAATTCCTGTAACTATTACCTAAGCCTCACTCACCATGCTCCTCTAGGCAAACACTCTTAATCTCACTATCACATCCTTGACATTGTTAAGGGATTATATCATGGTTAAATTTTTATACCAGGGAAATAGGTGCCGAGGATCAGCCTGGTGTGTGTTGAAAGAGTTTGAACTCTCAGCCCAGTTTTAAGATTTTTTGGAGGGGGTGGGGCTGCATAATAAGAACCCCATTAGCGCATCCTTGAAGCACCCACTCCCACCATTCCACTCCCCAGGTTAGAACTGAAACATCTCCTCATCTGCTCTGCAGGCAGTAGACACTAAGAATCTTTCTAAAGATTGATGCCTTTTGACCATCATGTGGAGAGAAATAAATATTATGTTGTTAAAAAGGTGAACCCCAGTCTACTGGCCATTAAACTCTTCCTAATGGGTTTTCCAAGGCTATAATGAGCAAAAGAAAAGAATGATACTTTCAAGTTGGTGGATAAGCATAGGGAGAGATAGAAGATAATAAGTGAGAATACTTGCTTAGACTCTAAGATAGTGATAGTGAAGACCATCGCTGAAACATGATCAGAACTCTGCTTAAGGACCCCAGATGTTTGCAGCCCCAAGTCCAGGGGTACCAGTGGCAGGACAAGAAGACCGAGGGAGGACTACTGCAAGGGCCACTTCACGATTGCTCAGGGACAATCAGGATCTGGTCAGCCATTCAGGGTTGTAAGTCTTACTGTGAGTCAACACTTGGCACATCAGCACCCAGAGAGAGCCCTGGGGGGTTGCAACTCTCCCCTCCGACTGCAGATTGGAACAAGCACTGGAGGCAGAGAGAGGAGGGCTGGCTGGAAAGCATCACAGCAGTGCACTGCATAGGAAGAAGAGGTTTGCTGGCATGTTCTAGAGGAAGCTTCCTGAGAAATCAAGGCATCCAAGGCAAACGAAGCACCCTGTGCAGATGAGCACAGAGCGGAGGCTGAGCCCCAAGCCACCAGACTCTCGCGGCAATCACAATTTTGCCCCAGAAGGGGTGGCCTTAAACATATCCTTTTCTATTTCCTCTTCTGCCAAAAAATAAGGAGAGAATCACGTTCCCACAGTAGTGGGCTTTGTTAACATGAAAAAAAAAATGTATATATTTCTCAGATATTTTTGCTGGGAGTAGCCTTACCTATTTTCTACTTCAGGAGCTATCAACTTTAACCTGCATTAGAATCACCTGGACAGCTTCTTAAGACAGATTGCTGGACCTTCTGTAGGTCTGGAGCGGGACTCAGGCTTGCTTGCATTTCTATCAAGTTCCCAAGTGATGCTGATGCTGCTAATCTAAGGATTACAGCGTAAGAACCACTGACCTAATCCACCTAAACTCTTAAAAGGAGACAATCAAATATAACGAATATTTATTAAGTACCTACTCTCAGTAATATTTTAAGCCAAATAGTAAAGAAAAAAAGAATTTTGTACTAAATTAAATTCCTGATTGATTTTTAAGTGATATGAGACCACTAGAATATAATGCCAGAGAGACTTTTTGAAAATGACACCAAAAGTAGGAACAATAAGTGAGAACCATAAGAGGAAACCATAAGGGAATTTTGTATATAAAATTATCAAATGTCTAAGTGACAATAAATAAGAAGTATGGCAAAGTAAAAAATTGAGATAAAGTATTGGCAGTATATATGACAGGTAAAATGTTATGTCTTTAAATGCAAAGAATCCATAAAGAAAACCCCTTCAGAGGAGCATTAACGATGAAATAATTGGGCAATTTTCAAAAAATAAATACAAATTAATACATAAAATATTTACTTACTGTAATAGAGTAAGGAGAATTAAGTAAATATTGTTTTTCAATAATGAGTTTGGCAAATAAAAATATTGAATGTTGGCACAGCTGACTTTCATGTGCTGATGGCGTGTTCATAATCGCTATAGTCATTGTGTTAGTTTAGGCAACACTAGCTTCTATTACAACAAACCTGAAAGTGAACAACGGTTTAAACATAAATGCACGTATTTCTTGCCCACATCAAGTCCAAGAAGTGCTCCTGAGTGGCAGTACACTCCTCTCCAAGCAGCGATCCAGAGACTCGGGCTCCTTCTTTTTTTCATTCCACCCAGTGCCTCTACCATCCTCAACGTGGTGGCTTAGAGGTTCACAGTCAAACCAAAAATGGTCATAGCATGGGAAGCCGCATCGCAAGTGTCTACAGAGGAGTCCTGGAACGGCATGCATAACTTTCATTCACATTCTGTTGGCTGAAAGTCATTCATGTGGTATGTGAATTATATCTCAATAAAGCTGTTATTTTAAAAAATGTAGCGAGGGAATTTAGGGAATGTGTTGTTATGAAAGCAAAGAGAGCTACCCAAAGAGAGAGAAGAGACTAATATTGCCCTGTAATGCAAGGAGGTTGAAGAAGATGGAGTCTAGGAAAATCAAGTAGGGCTAATTAAAAGACTTTTTTTTTTAAATTCTTATAGTAAAACAGTTTGATGAGCGTCCAAGGCTGCTGGAATTCATTAAGGAACAGCTAGGTTAAAGTTGTGCTCAAAAACCATTCTCCTGAGTTTGGCAACGAAAGGGAAGAAATACAAGACTACAGTATTCAGTGATAAAGGGGGAGAACGGAGGACTCCTTTCGTAATAGACCTGAAGATACACGCAATGCTACAGCACCGAACTCTCTAGCAGCGTGTTGTGGGAAGCTGGGGGATGATTCTGTGCAAAAGAAGAGGGTTGGTCTTGCCAAGAACAGATAGTCCTTCCTCCAGAACCTTAAGGAAATAAAAACATTTGGTAAAAATGTGAAGAAATATCGAATGGAGATAGTTTATCAGATGGTTGTAATCACTTCAGTAACGTAACATTTAATGGTATCTGTTAAGGAGAAAGTAAGGAAAATGTGTTTAAGATAGTGAGGGAAATGGGGCAAGTTTCAGATTAACCGTCACTAGAAACACAATAAAGAAATAAGTTATCAGGGGTTATTTTACTTTTGATGGGGTTTGGGTTTTTTCTGTTGTTGTTGTTGTTTTTTGGTAGTCACCAAATCTCTGAGATGAGTATCACATTAACAAATAGACAAGGATAAGAGAATTTGTATTCAATAAGTGTTAATTTTATCAAACCTGTATTACCTTTTTACCTTTAGAAAACTTAAATTATTGTGAGGTGACCGGCAACTCCTCAATATGATTTCATTCACATGTGGAATCTAATGAACAAACTGAACTAACAAGCAAAATAGAGACAGACGCCTAGATGGAGAGCAGGCTGGCAGTTTTGGGGGTGGGGGTGTCAGGGATGGAGGGATCGATCAAGCAAAAAGGATCAAGGACTCATGGGCACGGACAACAGAGAGGGGATTGCAGGGGGGAGGTGGTATAAAGGATACAAATGGTAATGGAAAAAATACAATTAAAAAAAGAAAGAAATATAATAAAATGATAAATACACCTTTTTAAAAGTTACCCAAATCCCTCACATATTATCATTTCCTTTTCAAATAAAAAGGATGCTTTCATTCTTTGAAACATTTTCCACAATAGGTGGTTGTGTTTCATCACAAGTCATCAACCATGTTACTCAGATGAGTCAATACATTTAACCGCCTCGTTTTTTTTTCATTTGTTCTTGTGTTAGTGTGCTGAATCCCACATAGTCCAATTTTGGGCAACGCATTTGTTGATTCTAGTGTTGTTTCAATACAATACATGAGACCTACAAAATTTGCAGCTTGTATTAAACAATCATTGTCCAATTTCTCTGATCAATTCAAGTGATAGAGAGCACGGTCCTGAGGGGGATGAAATGGAGGCAGGTGACTGGTCGGAAGGGAAACGCTGGCCAGCAGGGCACTACCACTGGTGTGCACTGGAAGCCTCTCGGCCTCCTGAGAGCAGGGTGGGTGGCAAGTTCTTGCCGGACGAATCAGTGGCTGAAAGGACAGCAGAGGAGTACAAGAGGCTATCCTACCCCAGGATGACTTTAGCTCGGAGCAGCTTGAACATGATCTCCTCCACCTGTCTGCTTGTGGGCCCAGGAAGGAAGCAGAGACAAATTATTCTGGAGCCACAGGCCTAACTCCAATTAAGAACTAGCTTCTTATGAGCTAAAATTGATCCCAGGAGTAAAAATTCCGGTATCTAAAAGCAGCAGGAGCGATAAAAGTCATCTTTGAGTAATATCAATATTCAAAGACTCAGAGCTGGTTAAGACTCCAGTCATAAGTATGGAAGCAGGAGTCTCCCTCTGACAACAGTCACGGTCACGCAGAAGGTTTTGCAATGGCTCTCAGGAGGTGTGCGCAGTTTGAAATGGGTCTGCAATTGAGGGCTGATGGTAGGGGTCCATGCTGGCTAGGGAGCTGGCAAGTCCTGGGAAGTCAGCAGTGCCTCAGCAAGCAAGATGCATTTCCAGAGAAAATCCTAATCCCTATTATGACTCCTCCATCAACCAGGAACTGGATAATCTCATCAGGGGTAGAAAGAAACCAGCAAATTCAGGAGCATTTGGGTAACTAGGATCTCCCTCCAGGTAAATGAAATACTAGGGTTAGGTTGTCAGACTGATGTGCAGACTGCTAATGATTATTCACTTATGCATTAAGCCATTATTGGGTGCCTTCTGTGTTCTAGGCTGTGATAGTTGCTGGTGATGCCAAGATAAATAGGGTGCAGTGTTTAAGTCGCTTACCGTGTCTTGGGGGAGACAAGTAAAGAGCCAACGCACCACGATCTCAGTAGGGAATGCTTCTGAAAGGGAGTGAGCCTCTTCGTGAATTTTGGAAGACCTGGTATCTACAAAAGGCAGAATCTGATAACTCCTTCTTTGCAAATTTTCCTAAAATCTACCCTACTCCAAATATAATTCTCTATGTGGAAAAAATACACACACGCACACACACACAAGAGAAAATTTTAAAGGAAATGTAAGCTAGTAATTATATTACACAAGTTAATCCCACAAAGAGCCATATGAAACATCAAAAACTTAATAAACACCCAACCCCATCTGTATATTTACTATGCGTCTTTCAATAACACATCACAACTCTTCCATGATTCCAAACCAGCAAGTCAATTTGGTCAAGTCAGTCAAATACATTTTTTTAAACACACAAACTGAAATAGTTGATACCTTCATCCTGGATAGGCACAGCCTAAAACTCAACATTTATTTCTATTCACTGGCTATTTGGTTTAATACTGATTCCCAAATCCCTTTTCTCTACTATTTTATAAAATGCACAACTTCACCCAAGTTAAATTACATACAGTATCTTGATACATCATCTGCCAATCATTAGTTTTCATCAGAGAACGTCAGCAGGGGATTATGTCAGATTACTTGGACCAGACTTCTTCTCATAAATCCATTCTAACCTCCATATAGCCATTCATTCTATCAGACATTTTCCATTTCTCTTGGAAGCTTCTTAAATTTTTTCTTAAAAAGGAACGTATCCAAACTCTTCCTGTATTTATTTATCACCAATGTTTATTGCGTTCCAATTATTGAAAAGCAATGAATAAAACGTTGGGAGTTGGGGAAGAATATAGTCTCTGGTGTATAGGTAAATGGGGGTTTTCTGTGTCGTTCTGGACAAAAGGCAAAAGTGATCCCTCCACTGACAGGGAGCTGTCCTCAGATGGACGTGGAGCCAACACCTCCCTGCAGGACTTGTTGAAAGGGCCAGTGCAGAATTTCCACGGACTGGGCAACCCCCCCACCGAGCCCCACGTCTCAAAATCAGCGGGGAATCGGATGAGACGCGTACTCCAGTGTTTGTGAAGAAAAGATCATCGAGTCAAGGGTGTTTCCCCTCCAAAAAGCCAAAGTAACAATTTGTGGAGAAAGGAGGCTCCAGAAAAACAGAGATAATGACATCTAGCTCTCTGGCCAGAGGCTTGCTGACTGAGCTGCAGGACCCCAGGTCCCTGCTGACGATGCCCTAGGGAGGGGCGCGCTGGAGCTCCATAGGCGTGTGGTGTCGCCATTTCTCAGTCTGTTTCTCCCATTGCGGAGAGGAGAAAGTGAGTGCTTCACAGGTTTCCTTTAAAGTTCAGAGGTCATTCTTGAACAAAAAATGATGCCTCTTCCTGGATTAGGGATTTCTAAAGGGTGGAGACACTTATGCCAAGGGAGCTTAAAGGGTCTGGTATTCCTAAGCACCTTGCCCCAGGTCTCCACAGCCCTCGGCATGAATAAAAGCACCCCAGCTCCATGGAAAAGAGTACAGAAATATACTGAAAATGCCCAGGCAGTTGCTGGACCAATAGATGGGATATCCAATCCAAACAAGGATTTGAGGTAGGTGCTGCTGGGAAAAGAAAAGGTGGCACATTTCTTCTCTAGGGGATGACGCTGTGACAAAGAAAACTGGGGTGAATGTCAACGCCACCCAAAGAAAATGGAACACACCATCTGGGTGGAAACCTGCATGTCAACACATATCACCAGCATCAGACTGAGCCTAAGGGACAACAAGGACCCCCACTGACACATGGGAAGTCACATAAAAAGACTTGGCCTCCCTGTATGCTTCAATCTGGTCCATAACCCCAGAAAATTCAATGCCAAGGAAAGGATTGTAGGGAGGGAAGACTCAGGGCCATGGCCACGCTGGGGAGATGATAAGACTCACTCAAGAGTAACAGTAAAGCTTTGCATGAACATGTTTTTAAGGTCTCCAATTGGGAGCCATTATTCAATAAAATAAAACAATGTCTGTATTGGTCAATGAGGCGGCATCTATATACATAGAAACTTAAAAGCTGTATCAAATGTCTAATTACTTCTATGCATTTAGGGCATTTTCCCTGTCATCAAATTGCTCATCATTATCTTTCTGTTAACCATGAATATGACTTGTTATAACCACCCCCAAAAAGCACATAGCATATATGGCAATTATTAAAATTGATATTAGTAAATCAGTTTGGATTAAAATGTTCAAATGTATTTTATTTTTGATTTTTCAAAAATTTGTCACTAGCATAGCTTTTAATATTATTCACATTAATAATAAATATTGTATGTGTGAGGAAAATGTACTTGCTGTAAAATGAAGTACAATAAATGAAATAAAGAATGTGAAAAATACAGCTTCTTGACATCCCTGCAAAAATTTTTTGTGTTTAGGTAAAACTGATTACTATGGCTAGTTTGGCTGCAAAGAGAATAAATAAAATTGCAAATAAAGTGAAATGTCTTTTAACAAAATAAGTATTTTTGAATCTCGAGATTGGTTGCATATTTGCAAGAGGTTTCAAGAAACCAGAAGCATAAAAGCCCTGAAGTGTCCCGCTTTGGACATCTCAATTTTTTTGTGGATGCTTGTTCCACTCTCGGCTTTTCACTAAAAAGAGAATCTTAAGCTTCCATGGCTTATGTTGGTTCATAAGTTTGCTACAACTCTCAGGGTTCTGACTCTCTGGCCTCGGGTTCTACTGCTAAGTGGCAACTTCCTTTCATGTTCCTCAGTTCAAATAAACAAGTGAGAGAATTTGATTAGTTCATGTTTTTGTCCTAAACCATGCAATAATGGCCAAAGCATATACGGACTACCCTGGGGTCTTCATTCATTCAGTCTTTTCCAGCAAGGGGGGTACATATAGTACTTGAAGAATTGGCTTCCCACAGAACTGCTGTCCCGAGTCCCGCCGTAGAGAATCAGGTGATAGCTGAATAATCCTGACTCACCTTATGTTTACTATGCATAGTTTTATTGTGCACTGAATTTTCCTAGAGATAAATTAGCCTTTTAAAAATCCATGTTATAATTTCAATTTGAGGCAGAAATGACAGTCTTTTAAGGAAATATTTTTCATCCTATTTTGGACCATGACATCATTCCCACCTAAGATCTCAAAGGCTGTACAGGTCATCTATCCCCTCTGTGCTCACGTGCTACTCCCCAACATTTTACTAGGGTTTTAAAATTTAACAATTGCAAGCAAATTATGTTCTACAGTAAAACTCAAAATATAGACATTGTCATATTAGAGATAACATAGCGTTTAGGTCACCTCAAGAAAGACTGCAGTTGCCTCTACACTCTGAAAACCTCTTCCCTTGTGAAAAAGAGAGCTTATACCCCGCCCCCGCCCCCACCTCCACCCCAAAACACACACGCAAATCCTAGCCAGAAGGAATCTCTTTCTGGCATCTAACCTAACCACACACCCCTGTTCTTTACTCAGTAGAGATTAAAAATAACCTCCCCAAATAAAAAAAAGCAGCATCTCTTTTACATAGCTATCACTTACTGACTACAGACCGAGTTGAAACTTCCTTTGTTAAATACTGCTGAATTTCACTCGAAATTTGGAGCCCAACTCTTCCTTATCTTAAAAGATGCTCAGGATCAACTACTGCAATCTTATGAGACAGATCCTAACAGGCTTTGCCTTTCGGGTGCAATACCTTTGTTTCTATGGTTTCATCGACTTAACCTCATGAAACAAGCTGAGTAATAGGAAGGCATGGATTAGTGGCTTCTGCAAATTAAATGTAAGTATTTTGTTAACATGTGATTAGCCTAATTGTAGCAGACCAAAATATAAGAATGTCATTTTATTCCTTCCCACTTTTGAGGAGGAAATGACCAAACTACCAGTTAGATTTAATTAACGATGTCGTGTGTATTGAATAATGGTATTTACCAGCTGACATGAAATGAATATGCTTCAGGAGAATATTGAAGACAATCTACTTGCAATCTGTTTGCAATACTGAGACTCCACAGCAAAACAAAAAACAAAAAAAAACTGTAGGAATGAACAATAATACATATTCTAGAACTTCTCTATATATAAGTAGTGTTCTCCAAGGGAAAAGGAGTGGATGGGGGAAGGCCATCCGTCCAATAGCTAAGACTGAATTTCTAGAGAAGGACTGGAAACCAGTTACCCAAGTGGAGGATACCAACTGAGTTTCAATCGATTGTAAATGAAACACACCTAAAGGGCAGACCAACCCAGGAAGTAACTGATTTTTTAAAAAAAGATTTTAAAAAGAAAGATTTTGTTTTCTTTAAATCTGCAAGAGAGATGCATTACTTTTAATGACTGACATAAATATTTTTAAAGAAAATTATCTGAGATCTTTGTTTTCTCTGGGGATATTATATAATTCCTAAAGACTATATTGAGACTATCCACAAGAAAGTGCTTCTAAGAAGTTTTCTTTCAAGCTTAAACATCTGTGACTTCTGTGGCCTTTTCAACTGGAGAAATAACACAGTTGATTCAGTATTTCCACTCCTGTGACCCTTGGCCATGTCCCAGATTTAAGTCACACCTGGGCTTCAGCTTCTCTCTCTGAGTGATTTCTGGTCTTATATTAATATCACCCCATATTCAGTGATTTTGAAATTAAAGGTAAAGTTCTATAAATATGAGAATCAGGCCAGAGTTTCAGAAAGTCAAGGACAAGAAAACCCAGGTGCACCTAGTATGGAAACATTGTGTCTCTGCGTCAACCCGCTCTGCTCTCCGGCTCCTCGTGCCCTGCCAGCGCTTTGGGCTGCTCTCACATCCCCTCTTCTGCCTGGTACACCCTTTCCATCTTACTAAATTGTCACTTATAAAAATAAGAATATGATCTCTTTTCTGAATAAGAAAAATATCATCATATATAGCTCTTCCCATTTCAAAATAATGAAAATATTGCTCTACGATGATCTAGTTCTGCCTACTTTTCATGCAGAAAGAATTGTAGCTAGAAGAATATGGGGACCAGAAACTTCAACTATTTCCGGTTCTCAAATATCGTGTTGTTATCTAAGGATAGAATGTATTTCTGTGCTGAGGCCCATCCTACTATATATATGCCAGTGGCCACCCCAGGAAGCAAGTTGGAAGTAATTGACATATCAGTCCCCATGACCTCCATCTGAATGAACACAGAACCTAAGCAAACACTAGTCCCTTATTAATGTGAACAGATCTTCAGAGGAGGTATCTCAGGCCCACATTCAAACCAGATTGTTGCTGCCCCGATGTTCTACCACATAGAAATAACAGAGCACTCATGTCCTCTGTCCCAAGAGGGTGAGAATTCTTGCCCCAGGGCCAAAGGAGCAGTAGAAACCAAGAGACCGTAATAAAGCAAAAGAAATGGGATGAACCAAAGTCAGTAATATAAAAACCAGGTCACCCAAAGAAGCAGAGTCCGAGGCATTCCTGAGAAATGATAGTATAAATCCAAAAAATAAGACAGCCAGGAAAATGAAAAGAAAACAGCAAGTCAGGTGGGCAATCCTAAGCCAGTCTGGAGGACTGAAAACCACTGGGGACCTTATCCAATACCAGGTTGGTACCTGCTCTCCAGGGCAAGGTGTCCAGGCAATCCAGCTACATTTGGAGGACCGGAAATGGATTGAAGAGCACCTCTGTTCTCCCCAGGGAGGATAAAGCTGACCTGGTCAAATGTGTAGGTACTAAAATGCTCTGGTACATTCCTGAGGTCTTAGGCAGCCTATTCTCTTCCCAATGAAGGGTCCCGAAGCTGGTCTTGTTCCAGAAAGAGGAGTCTTAATAGTAGTTCTTATATGTGGCTAGGCACCAAAACCTCCAGGAGCAGTTGTTAAAACTATAGTATCCTGAGACCACCCCCGCCCCAGTCCTACCAAATTACAAAATTGAAGCTAGAGTTACTCTGTATTACCTAGTTCATTCTTTAGTGATTAGCCTGGCACCAAACCCAAGTAAGCATTCGTGAGCTACTGCTTGCACATAACACTTAGTTCCCTTCCTCAGATCTCTGTGGCTATTTGCAGCAGAGTAAGAAAAACAGCAGGGTTTCAGAAAGACAATAGGAAAAGTGGCAAAATACATGAACAGACAATTCACAAAAACATGTACAAATGGCTATTTAACATAGCAAAGATGTTTCTCATCACTCATAGCAAGAGAAACATCTGTGAAAACCATACTGCAATACCATTTCTTACCTCTCAGATTGGCAAAAGGTTTAAAGTATAACAAAACACTGCATTGGTATGGCAATTGGGGTGCAAACTGCAATCGATTGAATGCTTGTGCCTCCCCTAAATTTATGGGTTGAAATCTTAACCCCCAATGCAGTGGTATTAGGGGGTGTGGCCTTTGGGAGGTAATTAGGTCCTATAGGTTGAGCCCTAATGAATGTGATTAGTGCTCTTGTAAAAGGACCCAGGAGAGTTCTCCAGCCCTCTTTCCTTGTGTGAAAATACAATGAGCAAGCAGTTAGCAGTGTGCCACCCAGAAGAGTGCCCTCACTGGATACCATATCTGCCAGCGCCTCAATCTTGGACTTCCCAGCCTCTGGAACTTTGAGAAATAAATGTTTGTTGTTTAAACTACCCAGTCTATGGTCATCTGTTTTAGCAGCACGAAGGGACTGAGACGCACACTGTTGCAATCTTAATGGAGCGGAACTTGGCAATGTCCACCAAAACTCCTAATATGCTCACACTTTGTCACAGCAAGCTTTATTCTAAGAATTTACACTGAAAAAACACACGGCAATATCAAAGTATGCATGTAAAATCTATTTTGAATTTTTTTAAAAATATTGGAAGCGACTTAAATTTCCACATGTAGATTGGTTGGACAAGCTGTGTGCTACATCCACACAATGAAGTTCTCAGCAGCCATAAAAATGGGTGAGGATGGATCACCATGAACTGAGTATTTATTGCCAAGAAATAGTAAATGAAAAAAGTTAAAGCTCAAAGAGTATTTAGTGAGCTGCCTTTGTGCAAGAAAAAGAAGAAATAATAAATATGTCCCTAATTACTATGGAGTGCAGAAATTCAGTGACGCACTTCTAGAGTTTTTCTGCCTAAGTATGAGGCTTCGCACTTGTTTTTGAACCAAACACAATGCTCCCTGAGAATAAATATCACATAGAACTACAGGATAAAATTCCATATTACTAAAGATCCAATGATCTGTTTCTGGCTTAAAGTGAGCGGAGTAAGTAAGAGCTAAGGACTATAAACAGACAAAAAGAAAAGACCTTTTTAATCCTATTCATAAATCTAATGCAAACACAAGACTTGTCTTAATGTAAGATATATCTTTTTTTAATTTACAGAAATATTGGCATCCTTATGAAAAAAATTGCCTCAGACCTTACCCACTGACTATGACTAATGCAGAGAATACCGAACTGATCTCACTGTTAAGTTAGACATTGGTTCTGGAATTGGTCTAATTCTCAAGTATTTAGAATGCCTCTACTCTTGCATTTATCCATAAGCATTTGCACAGCACCCAGTGTCCTCTTCACCATCTAATTAAAAAGCCATCCATTTTGTTAAGGGTGACAACATGCCCAGATAAAAATGCTCACCTCCTTATACTCCCCCGCAGCTATAGGTGGTCGTGTGACATAGTTAGGATGATTTGTGTTCAAATTGAGGAGTTCTGTTATAGCCAAGAGAGAACTCACCCCCAACTTCATACATGCCACACAACACAGCTTCCTCTTCTTATCGCCTAGGACAAGAAAGTGAGAGCCACTTCGGGACCACATGTCCATAAGCTTGGTAAGGCCTCCACGGTAAAGGTGTACAGGAGAAGAGAGTATCAGTGGGGCCCATCTCCAAACTGTCCAGCCCTGGATTTCTTGGTATCAGAGACAAATAAATCTCTGTGTGTTTAAGCCAGTGTTTGGAGGATTTCTGTTGCTTACAGTGGGACACATTCCTAACATTATAATATCACTAAGTTTCAGTAATGGCTAAGAACTTTGAAGTTCCAGAAAGTTCCACACTCATTCTCTACCATTCTATCCATGCCCGATAATGGCTAAGAAAACACATTCCACTCCATGAGTCACATGCGCAGATATGCTCCTGGAGATATCTAGATTGTTAGCATGAGAAAAAAGAAGGAAGTTGTACTTGAGGGGGAAAAATGGCCCCCAAAAACACATTTAACATGGGCTGCACCAGTGGTTTCAAAAAATAGATTATCCACTGGTGGAATGTTCTTTGTCTAATACCAAATGCCATTACAATCCTGCAAGAATAAAATATTTTTCTTACTCATAATACCAAAGAAAACAAGAACACATAAAAATAACAGTACAAAATCTGCAGCACCATTTAAACAACTACAGCAACCTGTTCTGGCAGAACTCACCCAGGACTCCGGCCCATCTTCCCTCATCTCATTTCACTTCTGATGTCTCTGCCGGTTCTTATTCCTATTTTAATACCTTTGCTCCTGGAATTCCTTTCTGGATCCCTGCTGTGCTTACTGAGGTCTTGACTTGGGAATCTTCTTCCTCTTCACATTCAGTTTTCTGGTTCTTAGCTCATATCACTTTCTCTGCCCTTACTCTCAGAGGTCACCTCAGATTCTGCATTGATTTCTTATGCTTCTAGATTGTGATCTCACCTCAGGGGTTCCGATTCAGGCGCTGCCTCCCCACAGTGCTCTCCAGCCTCTGAGTCACCCAAGTCAGCGGACACGTAATCCAATCAAGGGAATTAAATTCCCTCCACTATTCCCCTAACCCAGTTTATCATCCATACTCCCACACTGGTCAAGCAGCAGGCTTTGAATGCACTTTTTGCTAATTAAAAAACAGATGCATTACACAATTAAGGTAGTAGTTACTGTGTAATTGCAACTATGGGAAGTAGAAAATGAGGGCAGATGACAACTATATCCTCACTGCTCAGATTTAAGCCTTTTTTTTTTTATTGTGATTTTAAAGGCAGATTTTGAGTCCCTGGCAAGTTCTCATACAGGTGAGTGTTTCATCTTCAAGTAAATTCTTTGAAAAATTTATAGAATTTTATGGCAACTTAGAGGCCTGCCTATATATATTCACTACTAAATTAATCAAAAGAACAGGTGGTCAAAACTTTGGTGTATCCCAATTATTTTTTTTCCAAAAGTGAGGACCTAAAACCTTGCAGCAACTTTCAGAGTGGTAGCAACATTTACACTGGATTATGTTTTCTTGCAAGAGTGACTTTTTTTAAGTCACCAAGGAGAGATAATCTGCATCATTTAAGAGTCCCCTGTGTAGCAAACCTGTCCTAGTTTATGTTTGTTGATTTGAAAGGGTATCTGAAAAAGAATGGGAAAATGAGCCCAGGAGATCAATATTTTGAGCAATTAACCTATAAACAAATAAATAACACAGGATATGGGCTACTTAGTGTCACATCTCTATAGACAGACAAGAACGAGTTTGTGGGTGAGGTTGATGTGATGGATATAACTAGATTAGTGGCACACTCTGCCAGATTCAGAGACAAAAGCATGGGCACTCTCTTTCATCGTTCCACATTGCAAAGGATACTCTCTGCTTTTCCCACTCTTTAATGCCCCCACATCGACGTTCATCAATACTTTGGACATTTACATTCACTCTCAAAGGGGTGGCGGGGGTTTAGCTGTACAAAAGAAAAGATGGAGGCACACTTCGCCATTGTGGGGACAGAGGCCCAGTCATCTTTTAGGACTCCAGGAGACAGACCCAACAAAGGACACGAGTTGAGAAGCAGCGGTTTGCTTAGTGCCATGAGGATGTTCTCAGGCCTGTATGCATAGCCACAGATTATCCACCTGATGCTAAATGAATGGTTCACATTTTTTACTCTGCATTAGAATCATCTGGGAGGTTATTTTAAAATACTTCCTTCCCCCACCTCCTTCTACATCAATTGAAATCACATCTTTGCAAGTTCAATTCTGGCACCTAGAGTGCTTTTAAAACTCTCCAGATGATTCTAAGGCACAGGTTCAGTTGAGACCAACTGCACTAAAGAAATCTCCTTTTTGTTCCAGTCCACACACTGTATCAACAAGGCCAATATCTTATAAGCATTAATATCACCATTCCCTGCCTTGGAAAAGTCTCCACAAAATTAACAGAAAATTTCACCAACCAAAACGTGCCAATAACACATTGAAATGTATCTCCTAGGCATAAGCCTATTCAGTACATTTTTTTATAAATAATTACTTTATTGTTGTTCAATTACAGTTATTTGCATCCTCTCCCCTCCCCTCCTCCCTT
>PVJI01019928.1:0-30025 GCA_004026765.1 Micronycteris hirsuta
ATAAGATACAGGTTTGGGAGGTGGCGAGGAAGTGTTTAAAGCAATACAAAGTGTGATTTGCTTTGAAGAAACATTATTTTAAAGAGGTCATACTCTAGGTTGAAATTTACTCCGTTGCGGCCAGTGAGATAACATGATAAATGAA
Source organism: Micronycteris hirsuta (assembly GCA_004026765.1). Lineage (NCBI taxonomy): Eukaryota > Metazoa > Chordata > Mammalia > Chiroptera > Phyllostomidae > Micronycteris > Micronycteris hirsuta. The sequence continues at coordinate 146 of PVJI01019928.1, forward strand.
TTATTTTTTTCTTTTAACTCGATAAAAAAGGTTAGCCCCGACGGGCAACAAGTAAGCGATCTTGAAACATTCTCACTGAGCATTCTCGAGTTCACTTGGGCTGACAGAGCCCTGGAGCACTGCTTCACTCACCGAACAGTCTGAGGCAGTGTTTCATGCAAGGCTGCAAGAACCAACTCTTGAATTTCCCCCTTCACCCAGTGAGACCAACCCTCTCCCTTATTAGTGGTAAGCCTAATTTAGGGAAATGAATTTCAGAGTCTCATGGTAAGTGTATTGTGGGAGAGAATTTCAAAATTTGTTATGAAGACTAAATATTTAGAACATGAGTAAGGGGTATTGAAACTGCTATTGTATGTATTGAATCAACCATCTTTAAAAGTTGCTCGTAGTATACATGCATTTCAGATAGGACTCTATTGTAATTTTTTTAAAAAGATAACTCAGTTTATCTGATTTCTTGGTTAAGTTTTCATTTCAGAATTAGTATTCAGTGCTCCTTAGAAAATATTGTATAGCATTTGGGCCACCCCCATCGGTAGATTTTTAGCAATAACTTTTACTTTATTTATTTTTAAACTTTTTTTTTTTAACTATCAATGCCAAATTTTTTTAAAGGACACTTTTTTTTTTTTTAAGATTTTATTTATTTATCTTAGAGAGAGGGGAAGGGAGGGAGACAGAGAGGGAGAGAAACAGCAATATATGCTTGCCTCTCACATGGCCCCCACTGGGGACTCGGCCCGCAACCCAGGCATGTGCTCTGACGGGGAATCAAACCGGGACCCTCTGGTTCCCAGCCCGCGCTCAATCCACTGAGCCACACCAGCCAGGGCTATTTTTAAACTTTTAAAGTTGATTTTAGAAAAAACATCAATTTGTTCCATTTATTTATGCATTCGTTAGCTGATTCTTTTACTTATTTATTTTTCTTTTCTTTTTTTTATTGTTACTGGTTAATTCTTGTATGTGCCCTGACCAGGGATTGAACCTGCAACCTTGATGTATCAGAGATGACACTAACCAACTGAGTGACCCAGCCAGGGCCTTAGCAATAATTTTTAAAGACCTAAGCATTTTCCCTGAATTAAAAAGAAAACCTCTAGTTGTTGACTAAACTGAGTTTTAGTGCAATGTACATGAAGGTCTTACAGATATAAAATGACTTAGAGTAGTTTGTAATTTATTATTTTCTGAAATGATTTCTCAATAAGTAGTAGAACTAGAGAAACCTGGATGCCATTTTGAGAGACTAAGTTTAAAATCATTATATTTGTGTTTGGCAAACAGAGGTATTACAAAGTTAGAATTAATACCAAAGAAAGTTTTCTAAAGCAAATTTTGGTTTTTTAAATTGGACTTAACGTGGGAGGTAGAATAGATTTTTTTTCTAATGTGGAGAAATGTCTTCAAAGTTAAAAGTAACTTTTCATGTATAAAGACTTAGATTTTTTTTCCTACTGATTACTGAGAGTAATAGTTATTTTTGATCGTATGGTTTTGATTTGGAAGTATTTCTTCTAGGATTTAGAATAAATGAGTGCTGCTATATTTAGAATTCTTTTAACTCTCATGTTTCCTAGAGGTGCAAAGAAATATATTCAGAAGTAGGCCGGTTCATTCTTACTTCCCATTTGTGCCCCGATTCTGTGAGAGCCTCAGGGTCGGGGAGGTCCTTGGCGTCCAGACCCTTTTCTCTGGGTGTGATCTCACTTAAAAAAGGAAGAGTACAGCTGGATGTGTTTGGAGCTGCTTTTATCCAGAAACCTCGAGAATTTTTTTTTTTTATTTTCAAATTTTAAAACTATTTTACTTCTCATTTTTAGTCTGACTTTATATGTCATATGATATATACTTAGAATCATTTTTTCTTATGGCATATGTTATGTAGGTAAGACCGTCTGAACATAGATGTCCAGAGAGCGAGTAGTACAAAGAAAAGTGAAATGTGGGTAACCATGTTGTTTAAAAAAGAGGGATGGGAAGGACCTAACTCACTTGGAAATATAAAATGAATAGTGTACCACACAAAATACCTAAGGCATCCTAGAGAAAATGTGTTAATCTTTTTTATCTGATACTCTATGAGTACTAACATATTACTATACGTTCTTTTTACATTTGCACTGTCATGTTAAAGTTTTAATCAATTAAGAAATTAGCAGGAGTCGGGCAGGGCTCTGCTCACAGACCCTCCCCTCCAGCGCCCACCGAGAGCTGTGCCTGCGCTGTAGCCAGGCGGCTGGAAAGAGCTGCCTCTAAAGTGAGAAAGTTGTCTAAACTGTCTTTCAAAAATGCTTTATTTCTGTGAATACGTGTATAGTGTAAATTGAGATAAATTGTTTTTAAAGAACACGTTTTCTTCATTACAGTTAGTAGATGCTCCCCAGCTAGAACTTTCTGCTATCATTAGATTTTAAAAAGTGATATAAAACCTATTTGGCATTAACTCTTTACTTTAGTCACATATTACACACATTTTCAACTCCTAATTATTGCTTAAAATATATTCTCTGTTTCAAATTAACTTACTATCAAGGTGTTACCTTGAGCCTGACTCTCAAGAATGTCCTCAGGATATAAGATGCTGTAAAGGTCACAAAGCCCATATTTTTCTTAAAGAGCATGACATGGATTTGGTGAGGTGTATTTACATTATATGCACACATCTCTAAAATATTTCCACCCTTTTAAAATTAAATATTTGAGCCCTGGCTGGTGTAGCTCAGTGGATTGAGCGCGGGCTGCGAACCAAAGGGTCACCGGTTTGATTCCCAGTCAGGGCACATGCCTGGGTTGCAGGCCGGGTCCCCAGTGGGGGCCATGTGAGAGGCAATCACACATTGATGTTTCTCTCCCTCTCTTTCTCACTTCCTTCCCTTCTGTCTAAAAATAAATAAATAAAATCTTTAAAAAAATTTAAAAAAATAAAATTAAACATTTGAGCTTTTTCTTAAACTGCTTTTCAGAATGTTTTTCTAAATGGAATTTGAAAATTATTACTGTAATTATCCATTGTCAAACAAAAAGCCACTGCACTGAAATTTATCAAATATTTACTTAGTGCCAGTTTTGCACAGGGCACTTGAAGAGTACAGAAACACACAATCTAGCTAGGAGGAAAATAGGGAACAGAGAGATACACACCAGTACATGGTAAGTGCCAAATGAGTAGTACAGGTGAGAGCAAGGGAGAGAGAGTCTTTGACTGAGGTGTTTGAAAGCATCCATCCATCATTCATACAGCAAATACTGATGAGCTCCTAATGTGTGCCAGGTGCTACTCTAGGTCTAGGATGTCTCGGTGAACAAAAGGCCAAGGCCCTCTTTCTCATGGGAAGACAGACAGTAAACCTAGGTAAACTTTGTGGAAGGTTAAAGGGTGAAAATCAAGCAAGATAAGGAAGATGTGGAATGTTGGGGCAGGGGTGGCGGGAGGAGAAGGTGGTCATGGTAAGTCAGGATCACCTGAGCAGAGGCTTGAAAGTGAGGGGTGAGCCTGAGGATATCTGAAGGAACAGCATTCCAGGCAGAGAGCAGCCAGTGCAAAGGGCCAGAGACTTAAGGATGCCTGATGAGTTCAGGGCGTGGGATCAGGGGTGAGGGGCGGGGCTAGGGGAGAGAGTTGTGTAGGGCTTTGTATAGAAAAAGATTTTGAGCATAGAAAAGGATTTTGGTTTTTACCATGAGGGAAATGAGGATACATTGGCGGGTTTTGATTTATGTTTTAAAGGCTTACTCTGAAGGCTGGGTTGAGAATAGACTGTAGGGAGTAGAGAATGAGAGCAGAGACCAGACGGGACATGACAGCTTGGACTAGGGAGACGGCCCTGGAGGTGGTATGCAGTTGGACTCTGGATCCAATTTGAAAGCATAGCCAATGGGATTTCTTGGTGGATGGGGTGTGGGGCATAAGAGAATGAGCAGATGAGAGTTCCATCTAGGAAATGGAGTTTGAACTGAAGCCTAAAGGAATTTGTTGACCAAGAGATGGCATAAGCAGAGAAATTTAAGTGGGAAAGAACCAAATTAGGTGAGGAGTTAAAGGGGCAAGACAGTGAGGAAACTGCTTTGCGTGGAGTGAAAAGTTTGTAAAAGGAAAGAGGAAAATAAAAGGAAGGCTGAGAAGGGACATTGGAATCAGTTTGTGAAATGCTCTAAATGCAGGGCCAAAGTATTTGAATTTTTTCCTTAATAAATCATAAAGGTTTCAAGCAAAGAAGTGATTTGACTTAAAAAGAAAGCAGCGCTATAGTTAACAACAGCTTCAGAACCAGAAAGATCTGAATTCCAGCTCCTGTTCTTTTCCTTGCTGCACTGTTGTGAGTAAATTACATAATCTCTGGCAGGGGATGTGCTTCAGCGTCTGCATCTGGATTGAGATTTACTTTTCAGAGCGAGTTGGTAGGGATTAAGTGAAAGCATGCATATAAAACATAAACATGTCCTTGATCCATTTGAGTTTTAGCTGTCACTGCTTTTTAAAATTATTACTAATACAAAAAAAGTAATATTAAAGCAGTGTTTAATTAGACTAGTCCGCAAACAGTGAATGAGTGAATGGCCCCCGTAGGAAATAGAATGGACTTTTTATCTAAAGTGAACTATTCCTGTCACCAGTATTTCCATCCAGACCTGGGCATTGCCCCTTGAGATCCCTGCTGCATGTCTAGTTCCTGCCGTCAGAGCAGCGGGGCCTGCAACGTGGCGCGTTTCCCCAGCAACACACTCAGGGATCCAGTCTAACCGGCCGCCCTCTCGGAAGTCCCAGGTTAGCGTGGAAATGGCCCGAGAGATTTAGCAGTAGAAACCTGGTGTCCCTTTAAAACCCAGTTTCTAAAAATGAATGTCCTGATAAACACTGTTCAGCAGAACACAGGTTTAGAAATTGCTGGGAAAGTGAGGAACAGGTTATGGGCTTTGGGGTCATTTAAATATAAAAACGTACCTTAATGAAAATATACTAAAGAAAAAGACTCATAATGTTCCAAGGTACTAGTCTCCTCGGGCTGCCATAACAAAGCATCGCAGACCGGGTGGTGTGCACGGCAGCAGTTTACGCTCCGACAGTTCTGGAGGCTGGGCGTCCCGGATCCGGTGCCCACTGACTGGTCACTGGGAAGGCCCTCCTCCTGCTTCGCAGACAGCAGCCTTCTCTCCGTGTCCCCACAGGGGCTCTGGTCTCTCCCTCTTCTCCTTTTTTTTTAAAAAAAGAGAAATAGTTTTTTGTTTGTTTTTGTTTTGTTTTTAGAGAGAAGGGAACAGAGGGAGAGAGAAACATCAGTTGGGTGCCTCTCACATGTGCCCCAACCAGGGCCCAAATCCACAAACCAGGCCCGTGCCCTGACTGGGAATGGAACCCGTGACCATTGAGGTTTATAGGTCCTTGCTCCAACCGAGCCACACTGGTCAGGACTCGTCCTCTTTTTATAACCGAACCAGCCCTGTCGGATTAGGGCCCCGCCCTTGTGAACTCGTTTAACTTTAATGGCCTCCTAAAGACCCTGTCTCCAGATGCAGTCCCACTGGGAGTTAGGGTTTCACTATGAGTTTTGGAGGGACACAGTTTAGTCCATAGCAGTCACCTCTACGCAATGGAATCATAAGTAATCTTCATTTTCTGTACCTTTCTATACTTTCCAGACTTTATACAGTTGAGAGTGTTGGGTGAAAAACATTTCCAGATTCCATGTATATGAGGTACGAAGAGTAGTCCCATTCAGTGACAGAAAGAATCGTGGTTGCCGAGGTCTGGGGAGAAGGGAGAGCGGGAGTTAGTGTTTCATAGGTGTAAAGTTGCAGCTTTGCAAGATGAAAAGACTTCTGGAGATGGGTGGTGGTGATGGCTACGTAATAACGTGAGTTACTTAATGCCACCGCAATATGTAGTTAACATGGTGTAAGATGGTGAATTTTATGTTCGGTATATTTTATCACACCTAGCCCTCTAGCCGCCCCCGCCCAAACAAAACAAGGCAAAATAAAACAAAAACTTCTGAAAAATAGACAGCTTTTGGAGCTAGATTGGGTTTAAATAGCAGTTCTGTGTTGATCTAGTGGTTCTCAAACTTGAGTGCGTGTCAGAATTACCCAGAGAGCTTGTTTAAGACCTCCGAGTTCCTGATCCAGTAGGTCTGCGGTGGGCCTGAGAATGTGCATTTTAGACTAGCTCCTAGTTGATTGAGGACCACTGGGCTAGAGCAAGTCCGGGCTTCCCTGTTTATAAAGTGGGTCTGTGAGCCAGCTGTGAGGCTCATGGGAAAGGAGCAGATCCAGGAGATCTTAGCATCACCTTTAGTATCCTTTTAGCAAATTGTTGGCTTGCTTTTATTTTCTTTAAAAAAACTTTTTAAAAAGATTTTATTTATTTATTTTTAGACAGAAGGGAGGGAGAAAGAGGGAGAGAAACATCAGTGTGTGGTTGCCTCTCACGTGGCCCCCACTGGGGACCTGGCCTGCAACCCAGGCATGTGCCCCGACTGGGAATCAAACCGGCGACCCTTTGGTTCCCAGCCCGCACTCAATCCACTGAGCTACACCAACCAGGGCTTGGCTTGCTTTTATTTTCAAACAATTTACTCTTGGATTTTTTCTCCTGTGTAATTATGGTCATTTTACACAAACATGAAGAAATAACTTATTTTTAGAAACATATTAAAATCTTTAAATACATAAGAGGCATGTAACATTAACATTCTTTCTTAGAAAATTAATATTACTTCAGTCTAAGCTAGACTAGGGCTATCTTTGGAACTGATTTTTTTTTTTTAGTTTTTTTTTTTTTTTAAGATTTTATTATTTATTTATTTTAGAGGGGAAGGGAGGGAGACAGAGAGAGAGAGAAACAGCAATGTGTGGTTGCCTCTCACATGGCCCTCACTGGGGACCCGGCCTGCAACCCAGGCATGTGCCCTGACTGGGAATCGAACCAGGACCCTCTGGTTCCCAGCCCGCGCTCAATCCACTGAGCTACACCAGCCAGGGCTGGAACTGATTTTTAATATTTAACTTTTTTCCTTTTGCAAATTAAATCTGTGCATGTTGAGGGTGGTGGTTTGTATTGTGGTAAAAATATGAGTTATTTCCTCCAACGCTCTTTCATAAAAAAATCCCATGAACAAAATCTCTGGGAAATTCTATAAAAATAATTAGGGTAAATATTAATCATACCTCTTCAACTGTTCTTAAATCTTCTTAAAGATTTCTACCTTGTCCTTTCCCTAAGGGTAACCCGGGGAAACGAACCTCTAGGCCAGTGTTTTCCCTAAATTAAGTTCTATAAATCTGTAGACCTGAACACTCCACTGTGGTGACCACTAGTCAGATATGACTGTTCGCACTTTGAATGTGGCCAGCACCATTATGATGTGCTTAAAGTGTGAAGTCCACACCAAATTTTGAAGACTTGGTATGAAAAGTGATGTAAATATCTCATTAATTTTATTTTAGTTAAATGTTGAAATGATTATCTAAATCAAGAGTGTCAAACTCATTTTCACTGGGGGCCACATCGGCCTCGTGGTTGCCTTCAAAGGGCCAGATATAATTTCATCTCCTTAACAGTTAGGAGTAGTTACACTTACACAGTCCTAAAATTACATTCGGCTCTTTGAAGGCAATTGTGAGGCTGATGTGGCCCCCAGTGAAAATGATTTTGACACCCCTGATCTAAATATTAATAAATACCAAATAAAAGTATATTTTATTTAGTCCAAAATATTTTTGGACATCCCAGACTAAATAAAATATATTAAAATGTGTTACTCTTGGCCCTGGCCAGGTAGCTCAGTTGGTTAGAGCATCATCCTGATACAACAAGGTTGCAGGTTCGGTCCCCGGTCAGGGCATATACAAAAAGCAACCAGTGAGCCCTGAATTGTGTGACTCAGTGGATTGAGTACTGGTCTGTGGAATCAAAGGGTCGCTGGTTCGATTCCAGGTCAGGGCACATGCCTGGGTTGCGGGCTAGGTCCCCTATTAGGGGCATGTGAGAGGCAACTGATGGATGCATCTCTCACATATCAGTGTTTCTCTCCCTCTCTTTCTACCTCTCTTCCTCTCTCTCTCTTTTTATTTTATTTTATTTATTTTTTTAGAGAGAGGGGAAGGGAGGAAAAAAGAGGGAGAGAAACATCAGTGTGTGGTTGCCTCTTGCACACCCCCTACTGGGGACCTGGCCCGCCACCCAGGCTTGTGCCCTGACCAGGAATAAAACCAGCAACCTTCAGCTTTGTGGGACAATGCCCAACCAACTGAGCCACACCAGTCAGGGCGAAAGAGTAGATTTTAAATGTTCTCACCACACATACATACATACACAAAAAGGTAACGAGGTAAGGTGATGGATGTGTTAACTAACCTCATTGTGATAATCATTTCACAATATATACATATATCAACTTATCACATTGACACTATCTTATTTGTCTGTTTTATCCCAATAAAGCTGGGGGTGAGAAAAAGAAGTTCACTGAGCTCCTGCTGTGTGCTAGGTGCTATTCCGGGTGCTGAGGCTCATCAGTGAACAAACATGCACCTCTGCCCTGGTGGAGCTGATGCGCTAAAGTAAATATGAGTCATTAGAGCATGGAAGAAATAAAGGAATTATTTGTTAGGGAGGGGTGGGAAAACACTGATACTGAAGGTGGTCCGGAGTGACGCATCCCCACGTGAGATTCCACCTACGGCATTTTCCTTCAGTCGGGTTACCAAGAAACTGGACCCTTCCCCTGAGTTGGGAGAGTCAACAGCCTTGATTTGTGTTTCTGAGCTGACCAGAGGCCCTGTTTGCAGGTCCCACCTGACTGCACTTGGGGACAGGTTCCCCAGTTTACCTGAAATTTGCCCACGTGTGTACTGTAATGTGGGAGAAAATAGTGACCAGCGTCAGGGGGTGAGGGGAAAACCCCCAGTAGCGTCAGGTTTTTGGAGAATGAGAATCTGGAGGGTGCAAGGGAGACAGGGTTCCATGTTGTTTTCACGACCAAGCCCAGTCGATTCTATTTTGAAGCAAATCTCAGACGTTAGTTCATTTACACCTATTTCAGTATGGATCGTTAAAAGATGTGGGTCCTGGCCCGGCTGGTGTGGCTCAGTGGATTGAGCGCGGGCTGGGAACCAGAGGGTCCCGGTTCGATTCCCAGTCGGGGCACATGCCTGGGTTGCGGGCCGGGTCCCCAGTGAGGGCCATGTGAGAGGCAACCGTACATTGCTCTTTCTCTCTCCCTTCTCCTCTCTCTAAAAAAAATAAAAATAAAAATAAAATCTTTAAAAAAAAAAACTTAAAAAAAAAAGATGTGGGTCCTTTTTAAAACATACAATCCCAATTTTATTATTATACCTAAAATTTTTTAACAAAAGTAGTATATTTATTTATAAGTCATCAGAAATTGCAAAATTTCAATGATGGCGTCTGGGAAATTATAACTTCCGTTGTCAGGATTCCTCTAGAATTGTGTTAGTTTTTAATTATACACGGGCTTTAGGAACACAATCTTTGCATACAATACAGCTGCCCTGTATTTAAACCCTGGATTTTTATTCAGTATTTATTATACCTGTTTATGTGCCAATTGCTGGGGATATGAAGGTGAATATGATAAGATTCCTGCTTTTAAGGGTAGATTCTTAAGGGATCTCAAGATTTTGCAAACATGCTAAGCAGATTGTTTTATGAGCCCTTCAATTTTACAGTGTATATATTTCTGTACAATTTTAGAATCTGTTAATATTTCTTAAACTTGAGAACTCAAACTCCCTAAGTTTATTTCTTCAGACCACTTTTTGAGAAACATTGAAACTGTACGGTTCTATAGTCAGCAAACTTAAGACTTAACACTGTGTTGGAATTTGTCTTAAAGAAGTTTGATGTATTAATCAAGTAATACATATCACTACAGTAGTCTTCTCTTACCTGAGGGGACATATTCCAAACACCGAGTGGCTGCCTGGAAGCATAGCTAGTACCGACCCCTGCACAGACTGTTTTTCCTGTATGGACCTGCGTGTTATGGCTTCTCTTTGGCACGTCTGAGTTGTCGGCATCACTGCTCTTGTGCTTTGGGCCATTATGAAGTGAAGTAAGGATGACTTGAATACAAGCACTGATACCACGACTCGGTCTGGAAACCAAGACGCTAGTAAGTAGCTAGTGGGTGGGTGGCATGCACAGACAGCACGCATGCACGGGACAGAGGAACGACTCAGTCGAGGCCTAGGTGGAGCAGGGCAGCACGTGATTTCATCATGACAGATGGCACACAGTTTCAAACTTACGCATGGTTTATTTCTGAAATTTTCCGCTTAATATTTTCGGTCTGGGGTTGACTGTGGGTAACTGAAACCTTAGAAAGCAAACACATAGATAAGGCGGGGGGGGGGGTGTTATCTTCTCTTGCTGCTAAAATAATCCTGAATGACTTGATTTCTGTGGATCCTTGTACTTCCTTCCATTTTCAGACTGACCACCATTGATAACCGTTCCCTCACAACATACCGCAAACCATGGAATTCTGGGAGTTGGGTAGGTTTCCAAACTTTTTCCTCCCAGTTAAATGAGAATTCAGTCCCTCGGTTGAAGGGGAGAAGTGGGAGTGTCAGAGTGCCCCACCAACAACTTTTAGGCCTTCACGGCATCTCTTGTACATGATGGAGAATCTTGGGTCCTCAGGCAACAAATCTTAAAAAAATCACTGATGTGGCTACCAGCTTCATCTAGGAATAGGAGAACGAGCCCTGAGAGGTTGGCGCTTGTCAGGAATCGCAGGGTTAGTCCATGTCAGTGTTGGAAACAGTGTTCTCCCCAATGTGCCCAGCCTTGCCAGGCTTCGCCCCGGCCTCCGGCCCCTGGCCCCCTGAGGTTGGTCCCTTTTCTCTCCCATGTTATAGCACACTGTTTATCCAGCTGGACTGCATAGTATATTATGTTTATTTCTCTTTTTTTTTTTTAAGATTTTTATTTATTTATTTAAAGGCCTTTTAATTCTGCCTTTCACAAGTTGAACTAACATCTAATACTGCCAACATGAATGCTCATCTGTTCTGACTTTGAGGAATTTTTTAATTCCTAAATTTTTCTCCTAAGAATGTTTCTTAGTCTTTCCCTTCTCTTTCTTGCTGCTAAAAGCCTCAAGTTGATGACACCGTGGATGCAGTTCTTGGTTGAATAGTAACTGAAAAGCTCAGAGCCCGTCATGCTGAGTTTGACAGCCCCTTTTTATTGCCAATGGGTACAACTGTGAAAACACAGTCCTGTTTTCTTCTAGTGAAATGTCATTATTTCACAAAAATGCCCAGTGACTTCACCTGAAGAAGCTTGTGAACCCCTGCCAAAAACTCGAGCGCTTCTCACACCGTGTTGTAATGAATCATTGCACGTCTCTCTTCCAAAGGAAAGCGAGTTCCTGAAAATCAGGAACCGTGCCAGAAGGTTTCACACAGTCTTGCAATTACAAAATTTATCAGCTCATAACAATTAGAATGTATTAAAAGGAGTAAATGAGAAGACTTTATGTCCTAACTAACATTATCAGTCACTTGCCCTGGGTAAATGACTATTTTATGGAATAACTTTTTGATCACGATACTCATTGAAAGGTTGTTTGCTTAAACCAATAATTCACTTTTCAGCCTTGCTTTTGAAGTTCTATGAAAAACCCTGACCTGTGTGGCTCAGTTGGTTGGGCATCCTCACGCAGAGCAAAAGATCACTGGTTCAATTCCCAGTCAGGGCCCATGCCTGGGTTGTGGGTTTGGTCCCTGACTGGGGCGTGTATGAGAGGCAACCGATCGATGTTTCTGTCCCGCTCTTTCTCCCTCCCTTCCCCGCTCTCTAAAAACAAACAAACAAACAAACAAAATCTTAAAAAAAATAAAGTTCTACGAAATTGTTAAGGGTATTTACATTTATTATTATATTTTATGTCACATTCATTTGATATTCCCAGCTCTTAACACAGTACCTGGCACAGTATATGTGCTAAATGTTTGTTGTTAAATGAGTAATAAATACTCTTTTCACCCGCTGAAGAGAGGAGAAAGCTGTGCAGAGAGAAAACCCTGGAGATTTGCAGTGTCTCCCTCAAGTCTTCAGCTGATAATTGATCAGTACACGTGCACAGCGAAACAACCCAAGTCATGGGAAAGTACCAAAATATTAGAAAAAACAAAACTTAAAGCCCACACAGGGCAGCAAAGGGTTTGTGTTCCCACCTGCAAGAGTGTAAAAATCCTGTAATTCGTGGGACTTCGTGTAAAGTACTCAGAAGGGTATTGCCTTAGTATAGGACAAATTAGCCATAGGCTAAAGATTGAGAGTTTAAAAGCAAGCCTCAAGAGAATCAAACTGTAACACAAGTAACATAATTGTGTCCGAGACAACGTTTGAAAATATCTATAGGTATACAAAAACATCTGGTGCTCAGTAACGTAAAATTAACAATGCCTGTCATCCAATAAAAAATGACCAGACATGCAGAGAAGCAGGAAAATAACACCCATAATGAAGAGCGGGTAATCACTTAAGGGAAACAGACCCAGAAATGAGACAAATGATAGAATTAGTAGAGAAGGACATTAAAATGTTATCACTATTTTATATAAGTTCAAGAAGGTAGAGGAAAGCTTTAATAAATTAAGTAAAGGTAGGGAAGAGAGGGAGTAAAAAGATCCAACTTCCAGAGATGAAAACTATAATGTTTGAAAATAAAAATATGTTGGATGGGATTAACAGCAAATTAGACACTGCAGAAGAAAAGATGAGTGCACTTGAGTACCCAGCAATGGAACTGTTCTAAAAGAAAGCCAGAGAAATAAAAGGACTCGGGGGCGGGGAGTATCAGTGAGCCTGGGAACAAATTCAAACAGCCTAATTATATGCATGTACTTGGGGTCCTCAAAGGAAGAGTAGGGACACAAAATATATGAAATACTGGCTGAATTTGTTCTAAATGGGAGGGAAACCGTCATGTTACAAATTCTAGAAGTTTAATGAACCCCAAGCCCAAGAAGCATGAAGAAAATTATGCCGAGTCCTGTCATAGTCAAACTGTTTAATGCCGTGATAAAGAGAAAACTCGACGGCATCGGGGCGGGGAGAGACCACGATGCACAAAAGGGCAAAAAGTAAGAGAGGCAGCACGCTTCTCTTCGGAAGTAACGCAAGCAAGAAGCAGTGTGGCAATGGCCTGAAAACTGAAAAAAGAAAAATTCAGTCTAGAACTATATGCCCAAGGAAAACACATTTTGAAAATGAAGGCAAAATTAACACTTTAAAATATACAAAAGCAGAAAGAATTCACCACCAGTACACATATATTAAAGGAAGTCTTTCAGAAGGAGGAAAATGGTAGCAGATGAACATCTGGATTTACTCAAATGAAGGAACAGCGCTGGAAATGGTAAATATGCGAATACAAATAAAAATGATTATAGATTATTGTACCTTCAGTAACTCAGAGGACACATGATTCTGGAGACGGAAACCATTCCGTAACTCATGACTGCTTAAATAAAGTTTCTCAGTGGTCCCTCTGCGAGCCTCAGCATCTTTCGTTTTCCAATTACAGCTGATACACAATTACTATGTTAGTTTCAGGCACACAAGACACTGATTTGTCATTTATATAACTCATGAAAGGATCACCCCGATACATTTCGTACCCATCTGGCATAACTTTAGCGTCTTTTAGAGGTAAATTTGTTTGTAAATGGTTGGGAAATTTTGGCATGTACTGATGCTATACTAAATTAATACAAATAGAGCAAATGTCAGTCATTTTTCCTATGTTGATAGCCTATTGGTTCTTGGTTGTCTTTTAAAGTTTTAGCTTATGAATCATCATTTCCCCAAGGTTGTGTTTTTGGCACAAGGAAAAGAAGAGAGAAGCACATAAGACAGAGAACAAACACATTTATTAGAGAAACCACATACCAAAGTCCAGTTCGCGAAGTGCTTGAAATCCCGTTATGGCTTCGAAAGCGTTATTCTGCTGCTGCTAGCTTCTAATACAGCCAGAATCGACTTGTTTAGCTAGCTTTCCTGAAGTACCTTTTCTTGAAACCAATATGTTTCTTGATATGAGAGCTCAGATGCTTTACCCCTGTGTGAAAACAATGTTAGTAGCTTGTCATCTTCCATCATACCGCTGCCATGGAGATCTTTGAAGTCTGTGATCTTAATGAAAATCAAACTGTCCTTAAGATATTGCTTCCAAAATAGCTGTTGTAAATTATTCTTGAGGCCTAGATTTCTTTAAATTTTCTGAGTTCAGTCGACCCTTCACATTTGTTGAAATGTGTAGGCTCACTTATGCACGGATTTTTTTCAATAAATATAGTCGGCCTTCTATATCCCTGGGTTTCATGTCCACAAATTCAACCAAGCATGGATCAAAATAATATCCATGAATGCAAAGGGCTGACTGTATGCATTATTTTACACCATTTTGTATAAGGGGTTTGTGCATCCTTGGATTTTGGCATCCCTGGGGGGTCCTGGAACCAACCCCCAGTGGATACTAAGGGATGACTGTAGTTAAGTTTTTGGGGAATTGAAAGTTATATGCAGATTTTTGACTGCTAGAGGGCAGCTTGGCACCCTAACACCCACTCCATTTAAGGATCCACTGTATTTGATGTCTGGTCTGCTTACCTAGGGTGAGCCCTACTCAAGGTTCTTGTGTTTCAAGGGTCTCCCCTTTTTCCTTTCTGTTTTATTAACTGTACTTAGTTTTTTAAAATAGGCCTTACATGCATGTGGCACAGCATTCAGAAGATATGAAAGGACATAAGTGAGAGTATACACCTTCCTCCGTTCGTGGCCAGTTCCCCTCTCGGAAGTTGAAGTGTTACTGGTTGTTTGGGCTTCACATGGGGCCTGAACCTTTGTGAGCATGTGTATGTGTTCCCCACACCCACACTTGGGAGTACAGTGTACACAGCGTTCTGCGCCTTTCTTTTCCCATTGACCGTGTGTCTTCCCACGTCAGTTTGTATAAAGCTGCCTCATTACTTTTTTAAAAAATTGATTCCAGAGAAGGGGGAGGGACGGAGAAAGAGAAGGAGGGAATCATCCATGTGAGAGAGAAACATCACTCATTTGCTTCTTGCCCAGGCCCCAACCAGGGACCAAACACTCAAGCCAGGCATGTGCCCTGACTGGGAATCAAACCGGCAACCTTTTGGTTTGTGGGATGATGCTCAACCAACTGAGTCATGCTGGCCGGGGCTGCCTCCTTTTAACACGTTAAGCGTGGAGCCGATTTTGCTGGGCTTTCCATTCAGGCGGCAGGCTGGCGACCACTTGACGGGTGTTGAGTTAGAGTATAAACAGGTGCACAATGGTGCAGCCAATGCAAAACTGTATTAAAATGACAACATTTATGCCCTGGCTGGTGTGGCTCAGTGGATTAAACGCCAGACTGAGAAACAAGGGCTTGCTGGTTCAACTCCCGGTCAGGGCACTTGCCTGGGTTGCGGTCCAGGTCCCCGGTAGGGGGTACGTGGGAGGCAACCACACAGTGATGTTTCTCCTCCTCTCTTTCTACCTCCCTTCCTCTCTCTCTAAAAATAAATAAATAAATAAAAGCTTTAAAAAAAAATTCCAGCATTTATTTTTTAACCTTGATACTGCTGGTCCCATGCACCAATGTCGCCCAAAAGAAAAGTCCACTGTCAGTCCCCAGGGACTGATGCCGCGCTTAACATGTTAATGGCTGTATAGTATTCCACTGTGTAGGTGAACCATAATTCATTTAATAAGCCTCTCATTCTGAAGACCAATGGTTTTAAAAAGTACTTTAGCGTGCTGTCCCTCCCAGGAGCATGACCAGACCTTCCCCCCACAGGTGTGCATCTCCTAAACTCTGCAGGACCCCAGAGACTTGCACCCAGGGGAGCAGTGGGCAGCAGCAGCTCATCCTGAGCCGACCCCATGAACCTGCCTCCAGGGCCCCCTGTTCTCTGACTTCCCAGTGAGCTAAGGCAGCCCAGCCCAGGCTCTCCTGTTGCTGCTTCTATGCTGAGCCCTTCCTGTTTCCCTGCCCCCAGCTTTAATAAACATATTCTCTAAATAAAAAAAATATAAGATAAAAATATTTTAAATTCAGATATAATTTATATTCCATAACATTTACCCTTTTAAAGTGTACAGTTTAGTGGTTTAATTCCAGAGTATGTTCATCACCCCAAAAAGAAACCCTGTATCCATGAAGTCTAGGCTTTTACAGTCTTGCTAAAACCAGTAATGCTGCCCTGGATATTCTTATACACACATCCTTTCCCACATGTGCAAGAGTGTCAAATACCCAGGACAAATGCCCAGAAATATATTTACCAGGTGAGATGATTTCTGCACTTAACATTTTGAAAGATATTGCTCAGTTGCCCTCTGGAGTAATGAGTTTACGCTCTCTACCACCAAGGTATAAATATTCCATGTTTTCCGCTCCCTGACCAGCATAGTTCTTAACCAGACTTTATCTTTGCTGTCTGACAGGAAATAGCATCTCATCATAATTTTAATTTACAGAAGTCGACCTTATCCACAGGGGGTACATTCCAAACCCACACCCCACACCTGAAGCTGTGATAGTACTGAACCCTGTATATACTGTTTTTCCCTGTACATATATACACTTTACGGCTTCTCTTTGGCACATCCAAACTGCCAGCATCACTACTCTTGTGCTTTGGGGCCATTATGAAGTAAAAGAAGGGCGACTGGAACGCAAGCACGGCAACACTGTGACAGCCAATCGGATAACCAGCAGGCCCCTCGGTGCGGAGCCACCGGACGGACGATGATTCACGTCCCTAGTGGGACACAGCAGGACGGCGAGAGATTTCACCACACTGCTCAGAACAACATGCAATGTCAGACTTAGGAGTTGTTTATTTCTGGAATTTTCCATTTAATATCTTCAGACCGAGGTTGATTTTGGATAGCTGAAACTGCAAAAAGTGAAACCATGGATAACGGGGACTTCTAAAAACTTCTAAGTGAAGTTGGTTATTTTTATAAATGCAGGGGCTACCTGTCTTTCTTTTTTTATGAATTATTCATACCCTTTGATTTTCTGCAGGGTACCTTCTTTCTGTTTTTCTTATTTATAACCATTCTTTGCATACCAGGGAGAAGAGCCCTTTTTGTGATACGAGCTGGAGATGTAATTCCCACTTAAGTTTTTGGGTGTTTTAGTCTTTCACTTTATATTTTTTATCGTGCAGAATTTTAAAATTTCATGTCATCAAATTGGTCTGTCTTTTATGACTTCTTTGTCTTACAACAGACTTCCCCTGCTCCAAGATTATAAAAAACAGTTTCTCCCATGTGTTAGTCTAGTACTTAAAGGTTCTCCTCCCCCGCACCCACCCCATTTAACTCTTAGATCCATCTGGAGTGTATTCTTGTGTATGAGGTATGGACCCACCTTCTTTATATGGCTAACATTCCCCCCTGATTTAGTGGTGTCTGTCTGTCTGTCTGTCTCTCTCCTCTTTCTGTCTCGTGGGAAAGGCCAAGTGAATAAGTGGATACACTGTGTTCTCTTGATTAAGGTATTATTGATTAAAGGTATTATTCAGTGTTTGTTGTCTCTGGAACAATCTTAAACATGAGCTTTAGTTTCAGAGTGGTCGTCAGCTGTGTGGGGCAGTGATCTCTGAACTCTCGGGGTCCTGCCTCCCAGGGGTCTGTGAGCGCTCCAGCCCCTTTCCGCCGTGGCAGACTCTCCTGCCGTGAGCGGCTCTTACTGAGGGGAAGGGGCCTTGCTTGAGCGTGTTGGGCCAAAAAGCAGCTTTTAAGCACTGATCTAGGGATTTCCCTTTAGAGGGAGGCTTACATTTCATACAGCCTTATAAAATTCACCTGTTGCCAGAGGCCCATCTAGTGATTCCAGGGTTGTTTAATGAGAAAAGAACCTTAACGAGAGTCCAGAAGTAAAGGGAAAACCTTTTGAAAGAAAACTGAACTCTTCACTTTGGAGTCAGTTCCTGACCCTCAGATTGTCTTCCCTCCTTAGAATCATACTCAAACTGTACAACTTTACTCAGGTAGATTGGCTTCAGTAGACCTCTCCTGGGGAAAGGAACTACTGGATTAAGCGTATTATGACTGTATTTTGTCACTAGGTAGAGCTGGCGATAGAGGGAAAAGGGCCAGCTCTATTATCTGAAACTGTTTAAAGTCTGAAATGAGTGTGGCCCTTTAAAAAACAGAATTCTCAGGGCACCCTAGACTATAAAGGCTCCCAGAGTTCTACCCGAGGGGTAGACAGGGCAGGTCCGCGTGGTAGGGCTGATGCCACTGACTAGGGGCGGGTATCTCCAGGCATCCTGTCAAATCAGGTGTTGGAGCAGCCCATGAGGTGTGGTTGGGGAGATGCACAATGGCTTTTCATTGCATTCACTGTTGTAAACTTGTTCTTTCATTTGGGTTCCTCAAGTAGCCTGTCACTTTGAACTTTGGGGTAGCAAGTGTTCTCTATTTCCAAAGTCCCAGTGGCAGTGACACCTGGGTGGCGTGACTGTGCTGACCTCCTTTCAGTCTGTTTGTTAACCCCGCACCTTGTTCTCCAGCGGAACTCGGAAGCAAGTGTCAAGTAGTGAGGGACGCTGGGATAGTTGAAAGTGTCGTGGGGCTTGACGGTTTTTCTTTTTAGGTTATTTTTCACTTACCTTTTTATTGAATAGTTTGTTCCAGAGACTATTAAACACTTTTTAAATAAATTTACAAAGAATATAACGAAATTCTAAATAAATGGTCATGTTGAAGTAAAGAAATAACGTCCACTTCATAGGCTTAATTACACACCATAACGGTGTAATTTAGTCCACGTGATTGTGATGTCTGGGAGAAAGGCACGTGGTACCATTAATTATTAGCGATGGCTAACGCAGTTCTACCATGTCAAATAGCAGGTTCAAGGGCAGTCCGTCACACAGATTTCTGTATGTCTATTTAATGACAATTTTCCTTTTTTTCCTTTCTGGCCCGTTTCACTCCTCAAAAGTCCCGCTGTGTTGACCGCAGTCACGTTAGCATGCCCTCGAGGACCCCACGTCTTAGTCCTAACAGCAGATTCCACTGCGCCCCTGCCCTTCCACAGCGTTAGCCGTGGAGGTGACCTTTCGATACACTTTCCCACTCCTTTCTTGCTCCCGTCTCACACACCCTCTCTCCTCTCCCCTAGAGTTTCCCTCAAAGGCATTGTAATCCCCCAGATCATTCAGCAACTGAACAAATTCACCCACCAACGGGAAGACCCCACATCAGGGGATACTTACCCCTTCCAGACCCTTCCAGAGGAAAGCAAGTTTCCTTCCATGTGGCAGGAGTCAGTTTTATATTTGTTTGGCCTTGTGACTGACAGTATAAGCAACTTAGGGGGAGCAGAGAGGAGATGGCAGCTTTAACAGAGAAAAAACATTTAGCAGAAATGATCCCTTCTGCCTTCTTCGGGCGTGGCCCTCTTCTGGGCATCTCTTCAGGATTTCGCTCCTTCGTCCAACTGCCGTTCACACGCACTGCCCTTTCCAACTGCTGCAGAACTCTTGGCCCTGGCATTCCGTGATGTAAATTATTCCACGCATGGCTCGAAATGGGTGTGAAGCAGTGTTGCCATGTGTCGGATCACTAGTGTAAGTTTAAAGGATCTTGGGATCTCTGGGGAGGGAGGAGATGGGGGGAACTGCTCTTGGAATTTGTCGGTTGTTGTTTGAGCCAGAACCCAGTAATTGCGCTGGCTGAGCAGATGCTGCTGATGGCTGGGGAGGGCGGGAGCTCTGAGCCCGCAGCCGGGCTGAACATGGGTTGAGACTTTCTGCTTTAAACATTCCAGTGTTGGGATATAGATTGTTTGGAATCAAACAGCTGGCAGTGCTCTGCCACGGGAGGGACCCGGGACCTTCGGGGCAAAGCCTGTAGCCATGCTGCTGGGGGCTGTGGTGCCTCTTGTCTCAAAAAACAGGAAGAGCCAACTTTTCTGTTTTCCTAAAGATAGTGAAAATATGGCAAGAAATCTAGATTGCTCACCATGTTGGGAAATACCCAGTCACAAAATTTAAAGACCTCTGTATCCATGAGATTTCTTTCTAAAACAAATATTCTTTCTCCCCTTGTTCGTGACTCATTTTGAGGAAGTTACTGTTTACAGCCCCTCTGGGGGCTCTGTGCGTGAGGGGCTGCTGCCAGCTCTCTTTGGTTTGTCCAGATTCCTTTCTGACTTGTAAGTTAAGGACTTGTGTTCAATAGAAACTATTTAAATTGAATACTTAATCTCCTGAATGATCACAAAAAATAAAACCCCATTAGTAATAAGCAATTAGAGGAATAACTCAAAGTGCAGTTATTTATATGGGAAAGTATATAGTATATTTTTATGTTGCATGGATGCCACTGGCTTTCATCTACTTGGCTAAAACAGTATTTTTTTATTCCTTCTCTTATAGTTGTCATGGATGATGATGATGACTCGTGTCTCCTTGATCTTATCGGGTAAGATGCTTGTTCCAAAGTCAAGGTACATCAAATGCGTGAGGTTTGCTCTACTAAAACAACCTAATAAGCCTATTAAAACCAGATGGGTTTTTTAAATAAAAATTAATCATCATAGTGTGGATTAACAAATAAAGAGTCTTGGATATGATAGGGGTTATAATTAGGTAATGCTTTATTTGTCCTTTATTAAATTGATTTTCTAACAAGTCCCAGTAGGCAGAAATGAGAGATAATAGGAAATAGAAAAACATAAAAAATAAATAAATAAAAAGTAAAACAAAAAACTACTAATAAAATTGTTTTAAAATAGGGAGATAATTTACTCAGGCTAATAATGTCACTTTTTTTTTTTTTACCATAGAAAAAATAACTTTAAATATAGGTAACATATTTATTGTTGCTTTCCCCCTTTTATTGTTTTCTAGAGACCCACAAGCATTGAACTATTTTCTACATGGACCTAGTAATAAATCTGTAAGTAACACTTAGAACATCACAGATGTAAATTTTGTTTCTTCTTTCCAGATAAAGTAATCACTCTGTTGAATTTATACCTTTGCAGAGCAATGATGACTTGACTAATGCAGGATATTCTGCAGCCAATTCAAATTCAATTTTCGCCAACTCTAGTGTGAGTATTAGAAACTGAATGCAGTGATCAAGTGTTTCTGTCTCATTCATGTCTTGTGAATCGAGGCCGTACTTGCCTTTGTATCGTGGTGAGAATTACTACATTGTCTTTGTAATCGGCACCGCAGGAAAATCTATTTAATTTTGTTAATACCTTCTACTTTTAACTTAGTCAAGACAAGGTATATGAGATTTATTTTGCCATTTTCCTAAGCTTTCAACTTTTTAAAAACTGACTCAAATGTTATAATCTAAGAAAGTAGTATTACAATGTTTTGCACCTTGTTTACATAGCTTTAAATAAATTATTCTTAATTGTAGTTACTTGCTAAACATTTTCATCTTAAACAAGAAAAAAAATAATAACTGAAACTTACTAAGCATTTAGTATGCTTGTGGCACTGATGGTTTAACATAATTAATTTCATTAATCCTCACAATAACTCCATGAAGTAGCTTGTTATTACCCTTATAGGTGAGGAAACCAAAGCACAGAGAGGTTAGTACTCCCCAAAATTACACAGCCAGGACTTGCAGAGCGAGGACTCTAACCCAGGCCACCGGGTTCTGGAGCCCATATTCTCAAGTTCCAGGAGCTTCTATACAAGAAACCTGACCTGGAGAATAGGGGATTCCCACCTAGAGACTATATCCAAATTACTGTGTTTAAGCCTATGATTCTTCAAGTCCTAAGATGGTGTCCAGATAATGGAGACCACATCAGTCCCCTTTCAACTGTTGACTGACTGATCGAGGGTGGAAAGAACTAGTCTTGGCTTGTCAGCGTAGTTCTTCCCATCATCTAGCCTCCCAACATCTTATTAGCCTAGGGCTGGGAATCTCTACAGTGTTACACGTCGGACTGCTCATTCTTTGTTTTCGTTTTTCTTGGTTTTTGGACCACTCATTCTTGATCGATCTACTTTTTTTTTTCTTCACCTTTTAAAAAAGTGTTTTTATTGTGTTAAATACATATGTCATAAAATTTTCCATCTTAATCATTTAAGTGTCCGCTTCTGTAGTGTTAAGTACATTCACATTGTCTTCACTTTATTTCTTTTAATTTATTTATTTTTAGACAGAGGGGAAACAAAGGAGAAAGAGGGAGAGAAACATCAATGTGTGGTTGCCTCTTGTGCATCCCCTACTGGGGAGGGACCTGACCTGCAACCCAGGCATGTGCCCTGACTGGGAATTGAACCTGTAACCCTTTGATTTTCAGGCTGGCACTCAATCCACTGAGCCACACTAGCCAGGGCTGGCTATTTATTTATTTATTTGTGATTAGAGACAAGGTAGCCTTTTTTAAAATTTATTAATTGATTTGAGAGACAGAGACAGACAGAGAGAGAGAGGGAAACATCGACTTGTCATTCCACTTCTTCATGCATTCATTATTTGATTCTTGTGTGTGTCCTGATTGGGGATCAAACCTACAACCTTGGCATATCAGGATGACGCTCTAACCAACTGAGCTACCCAGCCAGGGCCTGTCTTCACCTTATTTTAAATAGCTGTTGATTCTACATCTTCTTTTTTAACAAGAGAAAAAAATCTACCTTTATTCATTTACTTTTCATAAGTTTAAATCCATGAGGGGCACAGCATTACACAGACACTGTGTCCAGTGGCCTTCGCAGGAAGGGTGCTTGGGAGTTCGGCAGAGCCGTGCTGCTGTTTCCATGAGCACGAGTTGCCTTTCCCAGAATGCTCTGGTTTGGTTTGGTTCGCCACCAGGAGTCACTGCGTTGTTCTTTGATTTTTACACATAACCATATCTCTTGCCTAGATAGAATTCAGTTTCATCTTGAGCACAAACACCTTCAATTTTGGGAAGAGCTTGTGCTCCCTCTGGGTCCAGAGACCCTGCCTGTAACCCCCAAATTGGCCTTGGACCGCAACTTTCCGGACATGTTTGTCTTTATAGAAGTCCTGCTCCCAGCAGGCCTCCACAGGCTCCAAGGTGATGGACAGAGTCCATAGCTTTTCTTTTATAATGCCGACGTGTCCCAGGAAAATCTGCTGGCCAGTGGACTGTACCTGATTTACGAGTGACCATGTTCAGTTCTCTTCACGTGCCCACGTTGTTGACTCTAGTTGGAATGCCTGTTCCTTAAGGACAGAAACTAACAATATCTGGGTGCTTGATAAGTAAATGTCGATAGACTTATTTTTGAATAGGACACTAAAGTAGGTGTTGTTTTCTTTTTTTTTTTTTTAATTTTATTTATTTAGTTTTAGAGAGAGGGGAAAGGGAGAAACAGAGAGAGAGAGAAACATCGATGTGTGAGAGAAATCATCAGTCGGTTGCCTCTTTCATGCCCCCAGCTTGGCCCACAACCCAGGCATATGCCCTGACTGGGAATTGAACTGGTGACCTTTTGGTTTGCGGGACGACGCCCAAACCACTGAGCCACACTGGTCAGGGCTGAAGTAGTTTTTAAAGCATTATAATAAACTAATTACTTCTAAGAAATCAGATGACCATTTACTCACTTTATGTGAAAAGCTTGTTTTTCCTGGCCTGGTCTTGCCTGGTGTGGTAGGGATTAGAACTGGAGAAGTTCCGAGAAACCTTGAAAGACAGGGCCGATTCTGGGATACCTTCTGAACCTCTAGTAGAACAATACCCTGAACTCCCAAAACTCGCCTAGACTCCTGAAGTACAAAGGACTAGATATGGCCATCTCCTTGATACACACACACATTGGTCTGAGTCCCTCTTAAGCCTTGGACTAGAAGCAATCCTGAAAATTAAATTCTATGCCAATATCTCAAAAAAGGAAGCTAAACTCTAGGTAGTTGTCACTAAGTTACTGTTATGTATCAATTTTCTATAAAATTATTCATCAGGGCAATGAATGTCCATAATTACAAAAATAACATTCAACATCGTCACTTAAGAAATACACTATCAGCCCTGGCTGGTGTGGCTCAGTGGATTGAGTGCCAGCCTGCAAACCAAAGGGTCACCGGTTCGTTTCCCAGTCAGGGCACATGCCTGGGTTGTGGGCCAGGTCCCCAGTAGGGAGTGCGCGAGAGGCAACCACACATTGATGTTTCTCTCTCTCTCCTTCCTCTCTCTCTAAAAGTAAAATAAATAAAATCTTTTTTTTTTTTAAAGCAATACACTATCAGAATAAGGTGAGCAGTTTGGAGAGTTGTACTTGAAAAGCAGATTGTCATGCTTTATTTTATAAGCATCTATTTCAAAGTTTGGATATGCCATGTAACATATTGCTGTTTATTTTTATTTTTAGAATGCTGATCCTAAGTCATCCCTCAAAGCTGTGAGCAACCAGCTTGGAGAAGGGCCCAGTGATGGACTGCCACTTTCAAGTAGCCTTCAGTTTCTTGAAGATGAACTTGAGTCTTCTCCTCTTCCTGATCTCAGTGAGGACCAACCTTTCGACATTCTCCAGAAATCCTTGCAGGAGGCCAATATCACTGAACAGACGTTGGCAGAAGAGGCATATTTGGATGCCAGTATAGGCTCAAGCCAACAGTTTGCACAAGCTCAGCTTCATCCTTCTTCATCAGCATCCTTTACTCAGGCTTCTAATGTTTCTAATTACTCAGGTCAGACGCTGCAGCCTATAGGGGTGACTCACGTGCCTGTTGGAGCATCGTTCGCAAGCAATACCGTGGGCGTGCAACATGGCTTTATGCAACACGTGGGCATCAGTGTTCCCAGCCAGCATTTATCCAATAGCAGCCAGCTTAGTGGTTCTGGTCAGATACAGTTAATTGGGTCATTTGGTAATCAGCCTTCCATGATGACTATTAATAACCTAGATGGATCTCAAATCATATTGAAGGGCAGCGGGCAGCAAGCCCCGTCAAATGTGAGTGGAGGGCTTCTGGTGCATAGACAGACTCCTAATGGCAACTCCTTGTTCGGGAACTCAAGTTCCAGTCCCGTGGCGCAGCCTGTTACCGTTCCGTTTAACAGCACAAATTTTCAAACCTCTTTACCTGTGCATAACATCATCATACAAAGGGGTCTTGCACCAAATTCAAATAAAGTTCCGATTAATATCCAGCCAAAGCCTATCCAGATGGGTCAGCAAAATACGTACAACGTGAACAATTTGGGAATGCAGCAGCACCATGTGCAACAAGGAATCTCTTTTGCCTCTGCAAGTTCACCCCAGGGCTCAGTAGTTGGTCCACACATGTCTGTGAACATCGTAAACCAACAGAACGCAAGAAAACCAGTCACCTCACAGGCAGTGAGCAGCGCTGCAGGCAGCATCGTCATTCATTCTCCCATGGGCCAGCCTCACACACCCCAGAGTCAGTTCCTCGTACCTACAAGCCTTTCCGTCAGCTCCAACTCGGTACACCACGTCCAGACCATAAATGGGCAGATTCTTCAGACTCAGCCTTCTCAGCTCATTTCTGGCCAAGTGGCCTCAGAACATGTCATGTTGAACAGAAACTCTTCCAACATGCTCAGGACCAACCAACCATATTCCGGACAGATGCTTAACAACCAGAATACCGCCGTCCAGTTAGTGTCTGGGCAGACGTTCGCTGCCTCTGGAAGTCCAGTGATAGTCAATCATGCCTCCCCTCAGATTGTTGGTGGACAGATGCCCTTGCAGCAGGCGTCACCAACAGTATTGCACCTGTCACCTGGGCAGAGCAGCGTCTCCCAAGGAAGACCGGGCTTCACCGCCATGCCCTCGGTGACGAGCATGTCAGGACCCAGTCGGTTCCCTGTTAGCTCATCCAGCACTGCCCATCCTAGTCTGGGGTCTACGGTTCAGTCGGGTGCATCAGGGTCGAACTTCACAGGAGATCAGCTGGCCCAGCCAAACAGGACTCCAGTACCGGTCAGTGGGTCTCATCGTCTTCCAGTTTCTTCTTCCAAATCTACCAGCACCTTCAGTAACACACCTGGAGCGGGAACCCAGCAGCAGTTCTTCTGCCAGGTATGTTCCCTTTATCCGACAAACACCTGGATGATTACAAAGTGGAAAAGTAGAATATGTATGTAATGTAAATTCTGTAGGTATAAATTCTATTTGTATTTAATAGTTGAGTTTTACCTTACTTCTCTAGACTTAATTTTCCTCATCAGTGAAATGGACATAATAATGCTACCACCCCACGGCGTTATTTAGAGGATTAAATGAGATAATCCACGGGAAGCATTTAGCATAGTCCCTGTCAAATAGCAAATGTTCAATAAATGCCAAAATTAACATAGACTAGGTCCTTGAATAACATTGTTTCATTCAGTGTTATTTTTTACAACCATCAGATTCCGTAGGAACTTAACCCTTTTTTTGTATTGTTTTCTTAAGTATATTTCATTCGTTGCTATTACAATTGTCCCATTTTTTTCTCTTTATTCCCCTCTGCCCTGCACCGCCCCTTCCACCAGCATTCCCCCCTTAGTTCATGTCCATGAGTCAGACATGTAAATTTGTTGCCTTCTCCATTTCCTATACTATTCTTAACCTCAACCTGCCCTGTCTATTTTATACCTGCCAATGATGCTTCTTATTCCCTGTGCCTTTTCCCCCATTCTCCCCCTCCCTCCTCCCCACTGGTAACCCTCCGTGTGATCTCCATTTCAGTGATTCTCTTCCTGTTCTAGTTGTTTGCTTAGTTGGTTTTTGTTTTTGTTTTAGATTCAGTTATTGATAGTTGTGAGTTTGTTGTCATTTTACTGCCCATAGTTTTGATCTTCTTCTGTTTCTTAGATAAGTCCCTTTAACGTTTCATGTAATAAGGGCTTGGTGATGATGAACTCCAACTTGACCTTACCTGGGAAGCACTTTATCTGCCCTTCCATTCTAAATGACAGCTTTGCTGGATAGAGTAATATTGAATGTAGGTCCTTCCCTTTCATGACTTGGAATACTTCTTTCCAACCTCTTCTTGCCTGCAAGGTTTCTTTTGAAAAATCAGCTGATAGTTTTATGGGAACTCTTGTAGGTAACTGTCTCCTTTTCTCTTCCTGCTTTTAAGTTCTCTCCTTATCTTTAATCTTGGGTAATGTAATTATGATGTACCTTGGTGTGTTCCTCGTTGGGTCCAACTTCTTTGGGACTCTCTGAGCTTCCTGGACTTCCTAGAAGTCTGTTTCCTTTGCCATATTGGGGAAGTTCTCCTTCATTATTTTTTCAAATAAGTTTTCAATTTCTTGCTCTTCCTTTTTTCCTTCTGGCACCTCTATGATTCTGATACTGGAACATTTAAAGATGTCCTGGAGGTTCCTAAGCATGTCCTTATTTTTTTGAATTCTTGTTTCTTCATTCTGTTCCAGTTGAATGTTTATTTCTTCCTTCTGGTCCAAATTGTTGATTTGAGTCCTGGTTTCCTTCCCTTCACTGTTGGTTTCCTGCATATTTTTCTTTATTTCACTTAGCATAGTCTTCACTTCTTCCTCTATTTTGTGACCACACTCAGCCATTTCTGTGAGCATCGTGATTACCGGTGTTTTGAACTCTGCATCTGATAGGTTGGCTATCTCCTCATTGCTTAGTTCTTTTTCTGGAGTTTTGATCTGTTCTTTCATTTGGGCCATATTTCTTTGTCTTGGTGCACCTGTTGTAAGGGGCGAAGCCTTAGGTATTTGCCATAGTGGGGCAACCTCTGTCTCTGTGTTGTTGCCCTGAATATGGGGGAGAGGTCAGAGAGGGAATAATGCCACTTGCTCCGCTCTCTGCCAGCTTTCAGTCACTTCCCCTGCTATCCACAAGCAAATTTGGCCCTTCTGGTGCTGATTACTGGGTGGGTGGATTTGTGTGCGTTCTAGGACCCTGTGGGTCTCTCCAACAAACTCTCCTGTGAGGTTGGGAGTTTCTCCTGCTGCTGCAATCCCCACAGGTTTTTACAGCCAGATATTTTGAGGCTTTCCCTGCTGGAAACCTGGGTTGCATAGTCTGTTTCACTCCCCAGTTTTTTCCTCCTGGTTTATTTGCCTGGGAAAACGTGGGACCACCAGCTGCCACCTCACCCACCCGATCCTCCAGCTGCCACCTTGCAGAGCATCCTCTCCGCCCCAGCTGCCCGTCTCTGCCCCTACTACAAGTCTAGGTGAATGTTTCAACTCCCTGTTTGTCAGACTTCCATACATTTCGATTTTCTGGCAGTTCTGGTTGTTTTTGTTTTTAAATTTGTTGTTGTTATTCTTTTGATTGTGCGAGGAGGCAAAGTGTATATATTTATGCCTCCATCTTGCCCAAAAGTCCTCTTTTTTTTTTTATTTTTAGAGAGAGGGGAAAGGAGAGAGAGGGAGAGAAACAGCAATGTGTGGTTGCCTGTCACATGCCCCCTTCTGGGGACCTGGCCCACAACCTAGGCATGTGCCCTGACAGGGTTTCAAACCCGGGATCCTTTGGTTCACAGGTTGGCACTCAATCCACTGAGCCACACCAGCCAGTGCCTAACTCTTGTTTATATCAATTAACCTATGGTGAAACTCATTTCATTATACTTCATTTCACTTAAAGTTGTGGAACCTATTGACAACTTTTAAGTGAAGACTTAATATATATATATTTGGTTGACTGTATCATTGGCATTTAAAATGAAAGCTTATTATAGATTATTTACTTACCTATCATATAGCAAGCCACTAGGTCACATGACTGTGTACTAGCTGTGGCTGGTTCTTGGGTGCCAACCAGAAAGTCTCAGGGACTCAGTGTGACTCATCAGTGAATAACTGGTCTGCACCAGGGAGGTGCATATACAGGAGGGATCCAGGGCACTGTTATTTCACCAGGTACTGGGATCTGCTCTTACCATGCCATTGTGTAGGTAAATTAACCATGGGCAGTCAGCTAAACCACATGAGGATTATGTTTCCAAACAGTCTCAATGTCATCAGCTTTGGTCCTCATCACTGTCTGCCCATCCTAGCTTTCAGTTCCCACTCATTCCGAGTATGTTCCTTAGTTCCGCTCCCCACCTGCTTTCACCCCATGGCGTACCCTGCTGAGTCCTCCCATTACTTTTGGTATCAAAGATGTGTGTGTGTGTTTTGAAATAATATCAGACTTATAGAAAAGTAAAATTTGCAAGAATAGTATAAAGAATTTTTACCCTGGCTGGTGTGGCTCAGTGGGTTGAGCACCAGCCTGCAAAACAAAAGGCTGCTGGTTCGATTCCCAGTCAGGGCACATGCCCGGGTTGCAGGCCAGGTCCCCAGTTGCAGGGGTGTGAGAGGCAATGATCAGCATTTCTCTCACACATTGATGTTTCTTTCTTTCTCCCTCCCTTCTCCTCTTTTTAAAAAATAAATAAAATCTCTTTAAAAGAATTATGTTCCCTTTACCAGGATTCCCGAGATGTTAACTTCTACCACATTTGTTTCATCCTTCTCTTTTTTTATTTTATTTTTTTTATTTTTATTTTTTTTAATTATTTTATTGCTGTTCACTTACAGTTGTCTGCATTTACCCCCAACCCCAGGCAAACCCACCTCCCTCCCTTGCTTCCACCCTCCCCCTTGGTTTTGTCCATGTGTCCTTTATAGCAGTTCCTGAATACCCTTGTCCCCATTATCCCCTTCCCCCTCCCCTCTGGTTACTGTCAGATTGTTCTAAATTTCAATGTCTCTGGTTATAATTTGTTTCTCTGGTTGTATTTTGCTTGCTTATCTCACAAGCGTCTTGGCTGTGGCTGATCTGAGTTCCCTGGTAGCTGATCTGGCCTTGGTGCCTTCTCTCATGAGTCCTTATATAAAACCCCTTTACATTTCATATAGTAAAGGCTGCGTGATGGTGTACTCC
>PVJI01019929.1:0-30083 GCA_004026765.1 Micronycteris hirsuta
ACCTTAAGGGACCAGAAAAAGAGAACAAAAGAACCCCAAAGCTAACAGAAAAAGGAACAAATAAATATTAGAATAGAGATAAATGAACAGAATAGAAAAGCAATACAGAAAATAAACAATTATTTGTAATGATCAACAAAATTGACAAAACTTTAACTAGATTGACTAAGAAAAAAAGAGAAGACTCAAACGACTAAAATCAGAAATGAAAGTGGACGTAGCAGAAATGAGAACAATTGTAATGGAATGTTATGAATAATTTTGCACCACAAATTGGATAACCTAGGTGAAACGGACACATTCCTAGAAACACGCAAACTTCCAAAACCGATTTAAAGAGAAACAGAAATTCTGAATAGATCTATAAAAATTAAAAAGGGTTGAATTGATAACCAAAACCCTTCCAACAAAGAAAAATTCAGGACTTGGATCTGGTGGCTTTACTGGCGAATCATCTAAACATCTAAAAAAGAATTAGCACTATCTTTCTCAATTTTTTATAAACATTGAAGAGGAGAGAACATTTCCAACTCATTCTATGAGGCCAGCATCACCCTCTTACCAAAACCAAAAAATAAAAAATAAAAAACAGAATAAAACAAAAAACAAACAAAAGCCATTACAAGAAAACTACAGGCCAATAGACCTTATGCACACAGGAACAAAAATCCTCAACAAAAAATGCTAGCAAACCAAATTCAGCAGCATATTAAAGGGATTATACGTCATAACTGACTGGGATTTATCCTCAGGATGAAAGGATGTTTCAATATATGAAAACCACTCAGTGTAATACACCATGCTAATAGAATGAAGGAAAGAAAGACACATGATCATCTCAATTGATGTGGAAAAAAAATTTGATAAGATACAATACAAAAATTTCATGGTAAAAACATTCAATAAAGTAGGAGTAGAAGGGAACTTTCTCAACATGACAAAGGCCATCATTGAAAAGCCCACAGCTAACTCCATATTCAGTGGTGAAAGACAGAGGCTTTTCCCCTGCATTCAGAAACAAGACAGGATGCCTGCTGTTTTCCCCTTTTATTCAACACAGTAATGGAAGCCCTAGCTAGAGCAATTAGGCAAGAAAAAGAAATCGAAGACATCAAGTTGGAATGGGACAGGTACAATGGTCTCTGTTTGCAGATGATGTGTCTTCCCTTACTTTACCCTGTGTGTAAAACTCACCTCAAACAAGGGCCTGTGACCTAAATTTAAGACCTAAAACTTTAAAACTTTGAAACTTTTAGAAGAAACTATAGGGGAAAATCTTCAGGACCTTGGGTTAAGCAATAATTTCTTTAGTATGATACCATCAACAAAAGAAAAAAGATTAATTGGATGTCATCAAGCTGATCTAACAAGCAAAACAGAGACAGACTCATAGATGGAGAGCAGATGAGAGCTGGGGGGGGAGGTGGGGGTGGAGGGGTCGAGCAAAGAGGAAAAAGGACACAGGGACACGGACCACAGTGTGGTGATGGCTGGGGGGAGCGGAGTGTAAGGGGACCAAACAGTAATGGAAAAAATACAATAAAGATTAAGTTTAAAAAATGAAATAAAATAATTAAAAACTGCCACTGTACTGTACACTTAAAATGACTAAAATGGTAAATTTTATTTCATTTATTTTTAGAAAGGGGGGGCGAGAGAGAGAGAGAGAAACAGAACGTCAGTTTGTTCAGTGGGTGCTGCTTGTCTGTGCCCTGACCAGGGATGGAACCCATGACCTTGGTGTATTGGGATGACGCTCTAACCAATGGAGCTATCCGGCCTAGGCTAAATTAGAAAATTTCATGTTATATATATTTCACTATAATAAAAAGTGTTAAAAACTGATTAAAGTAGAAAAACCCCTTTAATTCCAATTCAAATGTTTATTGTCCCGGGAGCCTCTCCTGGCTCTCCCTTTACCCCTGCCCCCCCCTCGCCCCCACAGTGCCACCTTGTACATCTCTATCTGAGACTGTCCCACTCATAAGGTCTTTGTTTGTTTACATGTTGGTTACAAGCTGGCACTGTCTCCCCCACCCTGCCGTGACTTCCCCGCAGGCAGTGTGTTATAGTGGCCATGAACTCCGACCCCAGAGACTGAGTTCACTTCTTCATTCTGCCTCTGACCACTGTGGGACCCCTGGCAAGTTCCTTGACCACCCTGGGCCTCTCTATCCTTATCTATAAAATGAGGGCGATGATAGCACCCACCTCAGAGGGCTGTGGTGAGGAGTCAATGAAGTCATGCGCTTCAAGGTCTCAGAAGGGTGCCTGGCACCCAGGACATGCTCACAGATGTTAGTTGTTATTTTGTGGGCCTGGCAAAGGCAGATGGCTAGACAGTTTGTAAAATGAATGTGCCACAGCAATCCTTGGTCTCCTACGTGTCAGCCCCAGAAGATAGATAGATTCAATGTCCGTGTATATGCATTGAATGTTCGAAAGTGTGTGTGTGCACCCGAGGATGGGGAGAGGAGGAAGCAAGCCCCTGTCCCTCTTCCCCGGCCCTGTCCTCCTGGGCCCCGACTTAGTCCACTTCCCTGAACTCCACGAGCCTGTGTCCTGGCCCAGCTCTGCCTTCCCTCCCTGCTGGGCACAGGCAGGGGAGATCAGACAAGCCTCCGCCTCCGTGTCCTTGGGGTATTGTCCCCAGTGGCAGCAAGAGCCCCCCTTCTCTCTTCTTCCTGGCTTCTGCCTGTGCTTAAAGCGGGCCCCTGGGCCTGTCCAGCTTGGGGAGGGTGGGAGGGGCTGCACTGGGGGGTTAGTGTCAGTCACTGCTGCCGTATCAATCAGGGCCCTTTCATCAGCCGGAAACAGCTGCACCCGGCTGCCCCAACAAGTCTGGACGGGGGTTCCCTGCCCCTCCCCAGCCTGCCCCTCTTGCCCCCCTCCCCCAACCGACAGTCACTCTCACCCTTCCCCGGATGCAGGGGACAGGCTGGGGCAAGTCAGGGACACACTCAGTTTCCCTTCCCTGCTGCCCCTCCCTGGGGCGACACCCACCTCCTCCCCTTCCTTCACTCCATCTGCCCCAAGTCCCCAGGACCTGGCTGGGGTAGGGGCCAGAGGAGTAGTCAGGAGAGGAGTCCACAGGAGGCTGAATGCAGTCAGCCTGAGCTCCTCGGGCAAGATGGTTTAACCAGAACTTTGGTACAGCAAGGAGGGTGGGGGGAGATCCCAGAGCACAGAGTGGGAAATGCACTCACCCAAGGTCACACAGTGACTGAGGCAATAGCACAAACCAAAGTTTGGGACACCTGCTTTTCTTTCCCTTTACTGCAGCCTCAGTTTCCGCATCTGTATTGAGGGAATGCCCAGGGGTCTCCCGACTCCCTCCCAGCTCTGATACTGTGGGCCTGCTCAGGGTCTTTCCTCTTTCCCATCCTGTTTCTCGCTGCACAGGTGCCCAGGGCTGCTGGCGGAGGTGGCTGGGAGGTAGGGTGAGGGAAGGGGGCCCTTCCAGCAAGTTCAGCCTCCGTATCCAACAACATAACCTTCTCTGTCAACAAAGAGAGCAGAGGCTTTTGGGTGGGGAGTGCCCGGTTTGGCTAGTGGCCAGGCTGGCTGTGCTGGGTTCACAGCTCAGTGCTTTGTCCACTGGACAAGCCGGCCTTGGGAGTGACAGATGCCTGATGTATTTGACTTTGGCCAGCATCTGATTGTTCAAGGCAACCCCAAGGTGTGGGGAGCTGTGTATGGATATGGAGCCAGCAACCTGGGCAGGACCCATGGGGTCAGCAGTCAGGATCCCAAATGGGGTAGGTGGGGGAGGGCCGCCTGAACCAAACTCAGAACTGGCATCCAGGGGTCCGGGTATGGTGTTGCCCTGCCCCAGCCCCTCTGAGGATCAGGACCTGGGCTGGAGCGAAGAAGAGTCCCTCAGGCCAGACAAATGCTTCTCTTCCCCCTCTGCTTGGAGGAGTGAGAGGGCCAAAGTCTGCTCTTTTGGTCAGTATCAGCAGACAGAGTCCCAGGGGTGAGCGGACAGGGGAAGGCAGGCTGCAGGGGCCCTGGAGTGTGCTCTGGGACCCTGGGCTCCCCTCCGGCCCCACCCTCTCACCACGGGCTGTTGCGTGACTCTAGTTGAGTCACTGGGACTTGGCCTCTGCACGTGGACAATGGGTCCTGGCCAGGCCCTTCCTGTACCGCAGGTGGGTGTGGAAACGTCCAGGAAGGAGAGGGCGAGTTTCTGGGACAAGATGGTCCTTCAGCATTACAAACCCCTTACCCTGAGGCCTGAGGCACCTGATGCCAGAAAGATAATTGCCAATCAATCCTGAATCAAACACCTCTGTCTCTGGAGAGCATTGGACACAGCCGCGGGCAGGCGGCCCTGCCCTCAGGGGGCTTGCTGCCAGAGCCAACCCATCCTAACCAGGCTGGGGCAAATAGGCCCAGTTTAAATCCCAGGAAGAGGAGGAGAAGGAGGAGCCCCCACGGCCACAGCCTAGACATAGTGGCTGGCGCTCATGCCTCTGCCTCATTAAACTGCAGAAGGCCTTCCCTGACCAGTCCTGGAGGCAGCCCGGGCCTTTGTTCTTCTCTGTCTGCCCCTCCCTCATTGCTAGGTGAATGTCCCCTGCCTCCCAGCAGGCAGGGAGCACGTGAGGACCACACCACTGAGGTCCTGGGGCCTAGCAGCGTCTGCCGGGAGAGGCGCTCTTTCCGTGCAGGCAGAGATGGCTGGTGGAACCCAATCCCTGCCTGGCTGCTGCTCCCGGGACATGGCCCCTGGGCTGGGCTTAAATGCTTCAGTGAGGGGGAGGGCGTTACAAGGTCACTGGCAAAGGGTGTCTTGGGAGGGATGTGGGGTCCCTCACAAAGGGGAGAAGAGAGGGAAAGACCTTGGTGGAGGAGGACATTCTGGCAGAACTCTCTTCTGGCCATCCTTCTAGCTTGAAGCTGAATGCTGTGGGGTGTGGTGTCCTCAGGCACAGACTGCCTGGCAGGGTGGTGAAGTCCCAGGACTCTCTCTTTTGGAGAAAGAACCAGGAGCCTGGAGACACAGCAGGTCTGAGAGAGGCCTCCGTTGAGGCTGAAGGGAGCAGGGGCACATGGTGAGGGGCAGGGACGGGGAAAGCCTTGGACAATGGGTGCGTCTGAGTGGTGGTGGAGGGGGTGGGGGTGCCTGGGATTGCCAGATGAATTCAGTTACGTTTGAATTTCAGAGTCCTCGGTTCTGGGGCTCCCTTCTGCACTAAGAAGGAGAGAATAAACAACAAATAGTTTTTTAGCATATTTGACATATTGCATGGGACAGTGGGTGTCCTGTATTTTTATCGCCAAACCTGACAACCCTGCCCCACATCCATCTCGGCCTTCATCCGGGACGCCTGTCTCACCGGCTTCCTGGAGGCGGGCTGGCCACCCTGCTCCCAGCCGGGCTGGCCACCCTGGCTCCCGTTGCAGGTACAGACAGCGGCTGTGGTGAGCTGCGAGGCGGGGTGTGTGAGGAATGGGGGAGGAGAATGGGCAGTGGCATTGCCAGAGAGACAAGGGAACATTTTTCTGTGGTTCCTGTCTCGTCCCCTCCCCAGACTCCCCGCCACCAGGGCCTTGAGTCACTGGGGGAAGGGGATGGGACCGACCAAATTTTTCCACTCACCCCCCAGCCCGGTAACCTGGCTCACCTGATCGGCCCCGCCCATCCAGAGGGAAATTCCAGCCCCAGATCCTGTCCAGAGTTCTCACTCTGGTCGGCCAGCTCTGCACTGGGGGCTGGGAGCCTCTTAGACCCCTTTCACGTAAAGAAGAGAGAGGCTTGCTGAGGGAGGGCTGGCGTGGCACAGCTGGGACAAATGTGGGGCTGGCCACGGGGGCCTCAGCCACATGAAGCCAGAAGCTGAGGCCAGGACAAGGCATGTACAATTTTTTCTGGAGCACCGTCACCCCTCCCACCCCGTTCAGCTGACACCGCTGTCAACTGTCCCCAGCCCCGGCGTGTGTCTGTGTACGTGTGTGCACGCTCATGCGCGTGAGCGCAGGCTTGCCCTCCGCACCTGACTGCTGGCAATGGAAGGGCTGTAATTACAGAGCTATTGCCAACATAAAGCCCATATTCTTTAGCCTGATGTTCAAGGCCCTTTGTGTCCAGACCTCAAAGCACCTTTCCACGGACTGGCACCCAGCTGCTCCTTTTGGTGCCCTTGGCTCTCTTCCAGGTCCTCAACCTCGAATGCTTACAGGGGCCGGACAGGCAAGTGGGGGTAAGGGAAGTGGACTGGACTGAGGGGGGAGGCGTGGTACATGGCTTCTCAATGCTTGTTGCATTTCTGGAATTTCAGACTCCAAAGCCCATTCTCCTCCACCCCCAGCCTCATTGTTTACCCTCTGGCTCTGGAGGCGGATTGCACCTTTTTCGAGGACTCTGTGCAGGCTAGTGCAGGTGGGCCAGACAGAACACGTCTGAGGACCGGATGTGGTCCCTGGGGTGCCAGTCTGCAAACTTCCCACCTAGCCAGATTGCACCTCTTACGCTTTCTTGTGTAGGCTCCTCCCATTCCTGCCTCTGTGCCTTTGCTTAAGCTGTTCCCTCTGCCTGGAATGCCCTCTGCCATCTCCAGGGTTTCCGAACTCCACTCATTCCTCAAAGTTCAGCTCACAGACCACCTTCCCCATGAAGCCTCCATTACCCTTGCCTGGCATCCCCTCCATCCTGTCTGTACATCTTTTACGA
Organism: Micronycteris hirsuta; assembly: GCA_004026765.1. Taxonomy (NCBI): domain Eukaryota; kingdom Metazoa; phylum Chordata; class Mammalia; order Chiroptera; family Phyllostomidae; genus Micronycteris; species Micronycteris hirsuta. The sequence continues at coordinate 6,677 of PVJI01019929.1, forward strand.
CCCAAATCACTTCCTGCCTTATGTTAACATTATGTTGCTGAATCACCCGTGGGGCTGGGTTCTATGGTCAGTTAATCTGACTGTGTGGCACAGAGCAGCAGTGCAACAAGTAATTGTTGAATGAATGTCACGTGTATGAATGTAAAAAGCCCATCCACCCCTTTGAGTCATAATTAAGCTTACACTGTGGCTATCATTTATTATAGCTCTGTAACTTAGGGCAAATTACTTTGTGTGTGCCTCAGTTTCCTCATCTGTAAAATGGGTACAGTAATAGAACCTGTATCTGGTGATAATATGAAGCATAAATGTATTCATGCATGAAATCACCAAGAAGTGTGCCGAACCCATCAAATAAATACAAGACATCATGGTCATCGTCTTATTATTATTACAAAGTTATGCCACCTCCTCCATTTTCTCCCTCCACTGACTTCCTACGGTACTTGGTCTGCCTTGTGTTATGATTAATAGTACATAACTGACTCTCCCATCAGACTGTCCTCTTGGAGGGCGGGTCTAAGCCTCAATGATCTCTGTGTTTCCCAGTCATTCATGGAGCAGTTACTGAGTGTCTTTGAAAGCGAGGCACCGTGCCAGAGCGCTGCAGATATTCTGGTGAGAAGCCATGTCCTTTATAGCACTTGGCACCGCGCCTAAGTTCACAGAGTCACCTTCTTCCTGCTACCTGCTGTCCCCTTGCATCACTGGAAGTGGGCTGCAATGGGGCAGAGGAGTCAGGGCCCAGCAGAGCCCAGGCTCCGCTGACCACCGAGGGCAGCTCTATCCATACTGTGGCCCTCCTCTGTTCGGAGGACAGGGTGGGACTGGCGCTCCGGCAGCAGTGAGCGGACTGGACATGAGGGTGCCGTGTCATCCCGCCTGTCTTGGGTCCTCCAGCTGGGAGTTGGGATGGTCCTCAAGCACAGGGACCAGTTCTGTGCCTAAGTCAGGGGGAGACCCCCACCACTCCTGAGTCAGCCCCCAGTTCCTGCGCTCCTGCAGCCCCAGAGATGGTCAGCTTTGACTTCAGGATTCAGTCCTGACAGCCAAGATGCCGCCTTGAGAGAGCCTGCGAACCAGATGTTTCCAAGTTCTCGAGCCAGACTCCTGACTATGACTTGCAGCAAGTAACCCGGCCTCTCTGGGCCTCAGTTTCTTCCTAAGAGGAATTATGTGAGTTAACCTACAGAGTTCTCTGCGTTATTATGGGTTAGTGGGACCCCCTCTCTGGGTCTGAGTCTCCCAGGCTGTAACAGAAAGAGTGGTGTGTGCGGATCTCCAAGGCTCCTCTCATCTCTGAGGACTTTTGAGCTTAAGATTCTGTCCCTGGGATCCGGCCCCTGTAAGTAGGCCTTGACCTTTCTCTACTTCTGAGGGCCAGCTTCTCTCTGAGAAATAGAGGGTCATTATCCTCTCAGGTCCCAGGGATCCCAGCCCCAATTCCCCAGTTTGGGGACTTGAGTCCTCAGTCCCTGTCCTAAACCCCTGACATGCTCCTCTTTCACCACCTCCGTTTGCACGTGGGGCTAAGCTCGATGCCACCTGAGGCAGCGGCTTGGCCCCTGTGCCTGCACACCTCACCCTCCCACCCCTTTTGGCCAGAAGCCACTGACTGTGTCCAAGGCCTACACGGGGAGGCAGAGAGCAGGGAGGATGCCTGGGAAGCCTGCCCGCAGGCGTACGTGGTATGCGTACGTGGCATGCGTACGTGGTATGCGTACGTGGCATGCGTACGTGGTATAAGAGGGACAGGAGGGATAGGCTTCGTCTCTAAGGCCCACAGCTGTGCGTGGGGATGCCGAACGTGTGTGGCTGTGGCAAGCCGTGGCTGAGAGTCCTGGTGGGCCACGGACAAGAAGGGCAGCCATTATTTTGGCCTCCCACCTGCACCCCAGCAGGATCAATCAGTGGGCCTCCAGGGCCAGGGGAAAGGGGAGGTGGTGCTGAGACAGTGGGCTTGGGAAACCCAGCATGAGACCCTGGGCTCCCCCCTCCCACCCAAGCCTGGATGAACACTCCCTTCTCTAACCTGTTAGTCCCTAGTCCTCATTAAAGACCCAAATCCTCCAGCCCCTGCTGTGGATTCAGAGGCTTCTACCCCAGGTCTGGTGGGAAGGGGACAAGTGATATTTTCTCTGTCCCTTCCCCCACTAAACAGGCGGGGCCTGGGCACCTGGTCAGTGTGCATCTGGGGGCCACTAGAACCCCAGGATGGAACTCCGGGAAGTGGAAGAGGGAGAAGACAGGCCTCTAAGGGGAGAAGTCCTGGGAAAAGAGGGAAAAGAGGAGGAGGTGGTGGCAATGTTCTGACCAAGTGGGAGAGTCCCTGGCAAGAGACACTTCTCCCTTCCCCTTGCCCCTTGCCACCCCGGAGATCCCCCGCTGAGGGGCGCCTAGAGGGCAGGCGCGGGGCTCCAGCTCAGCACCTCTGCTGGAGCATAGCCGTGAGGGGCCAGGAGCCAGGCCCGGGGACCTCCGGCCTCAGTTTCCTCGGCTCTCACTGGGCACAGATCGCTCTCTCACTGCTTCTTGCCTCCCCTCCTGGGGCCAGTACGAGGGCAGAGGGAAAGGCCAGGGGGAGCACACTTTGGCAGGTAAGCACAGCAAGAGTTGGAGGAGGCTGGCGCCAGTGTTTGCAGTTGGCCGCTGGTCCGGATGGCCTAGTGCCGGCCTGCGTTGTTTCCACTGGCCCAGAGCTTCCTGGTGGGTATGGAGCAACCCCGTTCCTTCCCTTTTACCTCCATTCCTCCCCGGGCCGCCAACAGCCGCTTCCCAGGGCTCTTCTTCCCATGCTGCCTAAAAAGGCCTTGTGGGGAGGCCCAGAGTGTTCTGTGCCCACCCATTCTATGTCTACCTGGCTCCCCAGACGAAGGTGCTGGGCTGGAGGCTGCTGGGAGCACTGGGAACAGAAGGCAGCCTGTCCTCAGGCAGCTGCCAGGCTGGTGCCCGAGACGCAGCCTCCGACCCCCGAAAACAGGCTTGGAAACAGAGAAACAGGTGCCATATAACACTCACTGTCGATCGAAGCGGGCAGGGGGTCAGTCATACAGACCACGGATTTGATCAACTCTATTCCGTCACAAGCGAGACACACAATTCAATTATGAACCACCAAGAAGAAAGAACACTGTTAATTAAACTCTGACACAGTGCCTTCTTGTTAGTGATTACAAGGCGCACTCTGATTTCAGAGATGTTCAAATGTGAAAAATGTGTGTCAGGGAACCAAGATAAAGTTAAAAACATTTCTCTCGGACACATTTTTTTTTTCCTGTATCTAATAGTGTTTACTTAGAAGGGGTGTTCTGAGGTTTACAAGATTAGGCATGCCACGTAATCAGCATAGCGACCAGCAAATAGTAAACAGTCACTAAATGTTAGCTGTTATTGCCGTTGCTATTACATGTACATGAATTTAATGTGTACACAAAAGTGCTTTTCACTAATTTTGTATTGTTCTGGAGGCCAAGGTCTCTGAGAACACAAGTGGCTAGCGGCAGAGGAGCTGGGAGCGCTGAGGAGGCAGCTGGGAGGGGTAGTGCTCCATGGGTGAAATCTGTGGGGTGCCCACTGTCCCCAGGGAGCCCCCGGAAGGGGGCTGAGCCCAAAGACTGTGGGTACCGCTCTTGTAAAAGCCCTGCCCCTGATTCATAACCCCTATCAATCAATATTCAATCGACTCTTTCATTAAGACAGGTATCCAGCACCCTCCTCTGGCATTCCCCACATGCCCCCCACCCCTTGATAGGGGCATCCAGGCTTCAGCTACTTGACTTGGCACCTCGAAGGTGGATTGGCCCTGACCGCTCTTCAGGGGTTTTTTTCCCTGGACCAGCTGGAGAGGTCTCAGCTCCTCCCCCTTTCTCTTCATCCCCCATCTCGCCCACACCAGGGCAAGAGGTCTTCATTTCCTGGGTGCTCCTAGGCCTTTGGAGAGGCTGTTCTCTCTGCCAGGACACCCTCAGCCCCGTACTGTGCCACCTTCACTCCTTCCCCTTTGTTACAAAGAGGTTTCAGGCCCCTTCTCCAGGATGCCTTCTCTGAGATGCCTGTCTGCCACCCCTCCCGTGCCCCCAGCTCCTCTGCTCTATTTCTTAGTGCACTGCAGACACAGTCTGTGCCCTGCAAACTAGGTCTGGGCTTCTCTCTTGTCTCTTTGTCCCAGCTCAGGTGGCCAGATGCCAGCTGTGCAAGAATAAGTCACCCAGAATGGGTATCTCTAGGATACTACAGCCCCTGAGTTTTAATTCTGAGTTTTCACCTCCTAAACTCCTGTGGTGTGCTCATGGGAACCAGGCACTGGGACAGGCACTGGGGTGGCCCTGTCCTCAGAGTCCTCTCTCAGCCTAAAGGGCTATGGAGTCCTCCCCTGCCATACCGAATTCCTTACGCCTCACATTCTTGTGTCCCACTCCCTTCTGGTGCGGACAGATCCCTGTGCCCCATCAGATGGGGGTATACCCCTTGAGTGAGGGAGGCTGTGTGGATGCTCTTTGGGAGACCCTTATTTCCCCTCAGAGCACTGGCTACACTCCGTCCCCACAGCCCCTCCTACCCAAGCAGGCCCTCGGTTGTTTATTGTTCAAGGGCAGACCTCAGGGGCCCAGGCCCGCCCCACATCCAGGACTGAGCTGTCCCGTCCCCAGCTTTCCAAGAACAGGCTCCATCCAGCGCACAGTGCACACAGTTGTGAAACGGTCCTGCTGGGCTCTCCAAGAGATGAGGCCATGTGTGGACGGAGTGGGCTGCTGCTGGCTGCCAGGGGTCAGGCTGGGGACGTACACGCATCAGGAGCCAGGGCTCAGGCCACAGCTTCAGGGAGGGCCCGTCTCTTGTCCCCCCAGCCTCTAGGAGCAGGGAGCACCTGGGCAGTGGGGAGCCAAGCCCCTTCAGGACGCCCCCCTGTTTTCCTCCCCACTAGGGCTTGTTCAGAAGAGAAGACAGGGAGGAAAAGAGACCTTCCAGGCTGGGAGACAAGGCCGCTATGTACTCTGTGGGCCTAGTGCAGCATGACAGTGCAGGCCCTTTGTTTGACAGCAGAGCATGAAGCCAAGCGGGGGCCGTCACACACCCTGCTGGAGGCGACCTAGGAGTCCTATGGCCAAACTCCCCACACTCCACGTTGTACCTGAGAGGGGCAGGACCTCGGCCACTATTAACCCTGGAGCAGAGCCTGGGACTTCTGCTCCCTGTCCAGCGCTCATTCCCCTCGGAAACGCGTACTGCCTAGGAAAGCCTTTCTTCTCTCCTGAGCCTTCCCACCCACTTTGTCCTCCTTGCACACGCCTGAGCCTCCAGAAAGGTTCTCTGTTCCCCAAGTGCTCCTCTTCCAGGAAGCCTTCCTTTCCTGTTTAGACCAGTTTAACCGGCTGATTATTCTTGGGCTTCTTATCCCTTCCAGGCTCAGTCACATTGCTTTGCCCTTGAACTTCTGAGTCTTTGTTTATTTTTATGTTAGTATATGTTCGTGAGAGGGAAGAGCCTTCTTACCTTGCCCACCAGTTTTGGGGGGCCTCCCTCATCAGACTAGGTGCTTCCTGAGAACAGGGCAAGCCTGGGGGCTCCCTGGGAGAGGAGATCTTTCCTGGGTCCTCTTTCTAGGCTTGCCTCTGCACCCTGGGGACTCTCCTGACAACACTGCACCAAAGGGGCGACTCTGCCTCTGTGTGGTACCCATTTGGCTCTGTGTGTTGAGGGGGCTCCTGCTCCTGGTTTCCTACCACCTTTGTTCTCCTTTCCTGACCAGTGCCAGTGGATTCTGGGACTGGTTGCGGGAGATGGAGCCTGGGTGAGGGGGGGGGGCAGCAGGAGGCACCGTGGCCCCCCACCCCTCCTCTCAGCAGTGGCCCAAAGGAGAGTGGGCCACATGACCTCCTTCCTGGACAGCCTCCCCTCGGGGTGTGAGCGGGGGTTGGGGGGGGTGCTGGTCTTGGGCTGGGGTCAGGTCAGGGTGGGCAGGGCAACCACTTAGCTGGGGCTGGTCCCTCAGAAGCAGGGTTTGTGGCATTGGGGCCAGCAGGGGAGAAGGGAGGGAATGTGAGGAATACCCTGACTCAGCAGTCACCCCCCCCCCCCCCCCCCCCCCCCAGCTTGAGAGGCGTTGGGGGAGGACTGATTGCTGAGAACATGCAGATGGTGGAGGCCTGTCTATCCCTCCCTCCCCCTCCCTTTATTCTGAGCCCCCCTGCGCTGTGTTTGGGGAGGAGGCTGGGGATAGATGGAAGTCAGAAACACTGGAGCCCCCCCAAAGATACCGGGGAGGCAGTGAAGGAAGCTAAGGGAGGGGGACAGGGTGGTGAGTGCTTTTGACATTGTCATAGCTAAGAATATCAGTGACATGCAAAGGAATGTTCCAAGCACGAAGAGGGTCACTCCTTCGTGGGGACAAGCTGGGGGACAGAATGAGGAGAGAACTTGGCGAGAGACTGATGCGGGGGAGGGGAGGGGGATTAAGTGAGCAGTGGCCTGAACCCCGCAGCCCAGTCAAGTGTGAGGCAGATGGAAGCCAGCTTTAACGGAATCTAGAGCTCCTGTACACAGCTCGATTATGAGCTTCTTTGAGGTAGGGACCATCTCATAACATCTCTTAATTACGTGACAACCCCTCCGCAGGGCTGGGTTCATTGCGGCATCCTGCCTAAGCTTGATTTTGAGTATGCTTAAATTATTTTTAAAACGGTCTTGCAGTATCAGGTACCCCAAATTAAACTCACACCCATTACTCCTGGCTATTTACACTTCTCCTTGTACCTTCCACCTCTCGATAGGCGTGCACTTCCGCAAGGCCGCCTTAGTAACCGCGTGAGTCAAGTTTCTGCAGCGCCCCGCTGAGCGGCGCTGCCTGCGGGCGGGCGCCGGGGTTCCCCGGCCAGCCGGCCGGGAGGCGCGCCACCCTCGCGGGACAGGCTTCCCTCCTGTCCTGCGCTCGCACCGCCGCCCAGCAGGGCCTGCCGCGTTTACCTGCAGATGTGAAACGATTCTGTCCTACGTGCAAACGCATTTGTGTCAGAGTCGCCAGAGCGGGACACCAACCGGACTTGGGAAACAGTCGCGTGTGGCAGCGGTTGGCTGTCTTCATGCGCAGACACCCAGCCGTTCTGAGCTGCAAAACCTTCTTCTAACACGAAAACCTTCAGAACCTCACCGAGTTCCAAAGGACGGTTGTTCTGTGGGAGGTGTCCACCATGGGAGAGACTCTGTGAAGGCAGCAGCTACCGTGAAGTTAGGAACACAGTCGCCCCTCTGGGTCTGCGGGCTCCCATCCTGGATTCACCCCACCGTAGAGGGAAAATACTCAAAACAAGTCGCGTTGCTGTTGACACGCACTTCATATAAGGCCTCTGTCGGTTGCGTCTGTACTGAACACGTGCAGACCTTTTTTTAAAGATTTTATTTATTTATTTTTAGAGAGAGGGGAAGGGAGGGAGAAAGAGAGGGAGAGAAACAGCAATGTATGGTTGCCTCTCACATGGCCCTCACTGGGGACCTGGCCTGCAACCCAGGCATGTGCCCCAACTGGGAATCGAACCGGGACCCTTTGGTTCCCAGCCCACGGTCAATCCACTGAGCTACAACAGCCAGGGCACACGTGCAGACTTTTTTTTTGCCATTATTCCCTAAGCAGTATAGTGTGACAACTCTTTACGTAACATTTGAGGCAGTGTTCAGTGTTACAAGTGACCTAGCCACAATTCAAAGGTGGGGGAGCTTGTGCGGGTCACGTGTGAACACGACGCCGTTGTATGTAAGGGCTTGAGCGTCTGTGGGTTGTGTCCTGGAACCAATCCCTCTGCAGACACTGAGGGGCTGCAATTTGAAATGAAATCGCTTATCGTTAATCTCCATAGTATCTAAATAAGTTTGAAAGAACAATAGCAGATGTATTCAGGAATAATATTCTCTTGACTATGTGAACAGAGGATGTCCAAGGCAGTATTATTTAAAGAGAAAGAGCTAGGCTTCCTTGGGAGAAATCCATAATCTGGGTACAGGACACCGCCATTTAACTGTACTGGGTAGAACTGTGTGTGGGGTGGTGCATGTGGCAAATGGGAAGGGAAGGCATCAAAACGCAGGATTTTGCTTGTGAAAATTCAATGGTCCTTGAGGGAAGAGGGGGAGGGGGGAGGGGAGTAGCTTTGCTGATGGGCACAAATCTGAAGGTGCTGGGAAGCCCCATCTGAGAGCTGTTAAGTCAGAGTCAGGCCTTGACTTCTGGGTAGGGGTGAGGAGAGGAGGCAGGCAGGGGCCAGGTCACACAGACTCCTGTGGGCGGCGCTGAGCTGAGGCTCCTCATCCTAGAGAGGAGGTGGCCTCTCTGGGTGCGGTGTGACAGACAGCTGGACACTTCTTCCTTGTGCTAATGGAGATCCTTCTAGCTGTGGGGTTGACCCATCCCTTCTTTGTCCCTCTTGATTGTGCATAATCGTTCGCTGTACAAGGCAGCTGAGTGTTTATCTTCAATCTACAGTTCCAGAGACCCTATTTCCCAGACTCTACATCTTGGCCTGAGTTCTGACAAGTCCCAGAAGAGCTGTGGGGACTATGAAGCAGGATATATAAAATAATTAGGGCTGTCCAGAAAACCAGAGTAGGAGCAGAGAAGCTGGGGCCCGCGCTCCCCGCCCTTCCCTGCTACAGCCCCCCGCCTGTCCCTTTAAGGGGCTGGGAGCAGTCAGCCCAGGCACTCTGTGTGTTCACAGCATCCTCCGCTGGGTGCTTCTCCAAGAGCAACGTGCTGAGGGAGCACTTGTGAGCCAGGGGGGCAGGGGTGGGGGCAGGGGTCAGAGTGCTTTTTAATTTCTCATTAGCGATGACAGCTGTAAAACTCAAGCAATTAAGGAGGAAGACTCCCCCAGGATGCCAGAGGGCCAGTCCCCCCACCCAGCTGCGCAATCTTCCTCCCTTCCTCTGATTCCATTACCACCCCCATCCCCTATACCCCTGCGTGTGTACAGGACATGGACTCATGCAAACACACACACACACACACACACACACACACACACACACACACACACACACACACACGGGGGCTTCCCCTCTCTGGGCCCAGGAAGCTGTGGGCTGCAATTACAGGAAGAAAGGGTTGCAAAGTGGTTCCCTCCTCTGGGCTTCAGTAGGGGGAACAGGACAGACAGAAAAGGGAGAGGCTGCTGAATCCAGAAGATGCCTTCTTCCTCATCTACTCCTGGGACTGGGCTGGACTTATGCTAAAAGGGTCCACTCTCTTTGGAGTTGGTATTGAAGGTGAGGGCATACAAATGACCAAGGCCGCAGGAGATTTCTCTGTGCTTCTCAACTATGTGATCCCACCAGATCAGCCTGACCTTTAGGGGTGCAGGAGACGGGCTTCAGATGGGGAGGATGGGGAGAAGCTTTTGTTTTGTTCGGATCTCCACATTTCACATCTAACAAATTTCCTTTCTATCGTCTCGCTGGGGACGCCTTCCAGCAGCCCACTCTGAATCTTGCCCATTTTGTGGATTCTGGTTCTGTCCCCAGCTGTGGGGGGGGGGGTACTTGTGTTTGATGCCATTCTTTTATCAGCATCGGTCCTGCCACACGGCCCCTGTTTTTGGATACAGGAGCAAAACTTTGTATCCGCGTCCAAATATCTCACTCCACCCACCAATTGATACTTGAAACCCCACCATTAACTTTTGCTTCTTTAAGGCTATCTGTTTATTAAATTGCAAATACCCCTGGGAAGGGAACCCCTTTATCATGAACAAAAGTTCTGACAGCTGATATTGATGAAGAAGTAACCGGGGTGGGGGCATGCTGGCCAGGATTCCCAGTATGGGGAGGGGTGGAGGCTGTAGGTTTATGGAGAAGAGTAGATACGCTCCACAGCTTTCCCCTGCTTCTCATGAATTCTTTAGAGTGTAGGAGAATGACAACCCAGGCTGGTCTTCTCAGACCTAAAAGGGAAGGAGGCCTCCAAATTCTCATGGTCATGACCATTATCATTAATAGCCTCATACAGACGTGGAACACCAATGATGCCACAAAGGTGATCAACACATGGCCCTTGCTCTCTAGATGCTTACAGACTGGTTTGGGGCAGCCAGCTCACCTGAGTGGCCAACGAAGAGCCTCTGAGGTTTTAGAGGAAGGGTTTACATGTGCCAATTGCTACCTCAGGGATTGGCCAGGTGGTGGTGACCAAAGAGGGTCTGGGGCAGGGAAGGGGGGAGATGGTGAAGCTGTTTGTGAGCACTTGCCGTCCTGCAGGTGGGGGCTAAAGAGGCCCCGTTAGCGTGATCGTGGTGGGAATGGAAAGGCCGGAATTTATGGGGAGGCGTTTTGGGAAATCAACCTCTAGGACTCCGACTATGGGGGGGATGGGAGAGGAAGGAATTGAATGTGCGCCTAAGGTTCAGAGCTTGCTTACTTGGGCAAGCTGGTGTTATTGGCAGCGGAAGGGAGAAAGCCTGGGGAGCGGTGTTTGGATGAAAGGTGAATCCTATCAGCATGTTGTTGCATTTGAAGAGAAGCCATTCCTCCCAGAAGAGGGCAAGCCCGAGGGCAAGCCGTGCATACACAGAGTGCAACTTTGTCTCAAAGAACTCACGCACGCATCAGCAGTCCTTCAAGGCGGTCAGCACAACAGGCTAGAAAATTTTCCCAAAGAGCTTGCCTTTGATCCAGACATTTTACCCATTTGTGGAATAGCTCCTGGGTGTCCACTAGTCTTGCATAAGGATGTGTGAACTGTGGGTTTATGCCTTCCAGGAGCTTATTATCTAATCGGGGCGACATTAAAGTAAAGCTCATAAAAAAGCTAATATAAATCTATGACTTCTCATCATATTGGGTATATTAGTTGTCTACTGCTATATCATAAATTACCACAAACTTAGCACCTCAAAAAATATTTCTTTATTAGCCCACAGTCCGGTGGGTGGGAAGTGCGGCAGGGCATGGCCGGCTTCCCTGCGCAGAGTGTCAGAAGTCTGAAATCAAGGTGTTGGCCGGACGGGGTTTTTATCTGGAGGCTCTGAAGGAAAAATCCACTTCCAAGCTCATTCTTATTGTTGGCAGAATTCAGCTCTTTGTGACTGTAGCACCGAGACTCTGTTTCCTTGCTGGCCGTCAGCCAGGGCTGCCGGCAGACTCCGAAGGCTACCTGTGCTGCTCGCCACAGGCCCCTCCGTGTGGAAGTCGGCAGCGGCACCGCGGCTCCTCCCCGTGCCTTCCATCTCTAACGCCCCCTTCCTTGACTGGCCAAGGAGCACGCTTTGCTTTTTCTCTTTTTCAATATTGTTTCGTTGTGGTAAAATGCACATAACTTAAAATTTACCATCCTAACCATTTTGTGTACAGTTCAGCTGTAGTAAATACACTCACAACATTGTACAGCCATTCACCCCCAGAGCTCTTTCCACCCTATGAAACCAGAACTCAGCGCCCATAAACACTAACTCCCCTTCTCTCCCCTCCCAGCCCTGGCACCCGCCGTGACACTTTGTGTCTGGGATTTTGACTACTCTAAGTACTTTATATAAGTGGAGTCGGGCAGTATTTGTCTTTTTGTACTGGTTTATTTCACTTAGTATAACCTCCTCAAGGTTCATCCACATTGTAACATTTTGCAGAATTTCCTTCCATTTTAAGGCTGAATGGTATTCTGCTGTATGACTATACCACAATTTGCTTATCCATTCATTGTCAGTGGACACTTGCGTTGCTTCCTTATTTTATTTTAATTTAATTTTTATTTCAGATTCTAGAGAGAAAGGAAGGGGTGGTGGGGGGTGGTGGGGGGGAGAGAGAGATTGAGAGATCAGCTGCCTCCTGTATGTGCCCCAACAGAGAACATTGGGATGTGCCCCACAACCTGGGCGTGGGCCCTGACTGGGAATCGAATCTGCGACCTTTCGGTTTTGGGGATGATGCTCCAGCCAAATGAGCCACACTGGTCAGGGCTGCTCCCACATTTTAGCCACTGTGAACAATGCTTCTATGAACACAGGTGTACAAACATCTCTTCAACATCCTGCTTTCAGTTCTTTCAGGTAAACGTCCAGGGGTAAGATTGTTGCCTCATATGATAATTCTATTTTTAAGTTTTTGAGGAACCTACATCCTGTAAAGTGACTGTAGCATTTTACATTTCCAATGAGAGTGCACAAGGGTTCCCCTTTCTCCCCGTCCTTGTCAACACTTGTTATTTTCCGCTCTGTTTTTCATGGCAGCCATTCTCGTGGACGCGAAGGGGCATCTCACCATGGTTTTGATTTGCATCTCCCTAATGATGAGTGATGTGAGCACCTTTTCATGTGCTCGTTGGCCATCGTGTGTCTTCTTTGAAGAAAGATCTCTTCAAGTCTTTTGAACTGGCTGTTCTTTGTTGCTGAGAAAACTCTCTATTTTAAAGGGTGCGTGGGATTAGGTCAAGCCCATTGGGATAATCTCTCATTTCCACAGCCAACGGTGCCATATAACATAACCTAATCACAGTGAAAGCTGTCATATTCACAGTCCTGGTATAAGAGTCACATCTAATTTGAGGGGCATACATTCTAAGACCCCCCAGAGGATGCCTGAGATTGCAGATAGTACTGAATTCTGTAAGTTATGTGAATGTGGATCTCTCCCTCTCTGTCTGGTAACTGAGGCAGCTGCTAACTGACTAATGGGAGGGCAGTGAATACAGGGTAGATATTCTGGACAAAGGGATGATTCACATCCCTGGTGGGATGGAGCTGGATAGTGCAAGATTTTGTCACACTACTCAGAACAGCATGCACTTTAAAACTTGTGAATTTTTTATTTCTGGAATTTTCCACTTCATATCTTTGGACCATAGTCCAGACTGTAGGTAACTGAAGGTAACTGAAACCATGGAAAGCAAAATCACAGATAAGGGGGCACAGCTGTATCCAGAGTGTGTTTGGAGAGGCCACGTTAGAATTCTCCCTACCGCATTCAGTTAAATGTGAAGTTTCTACAGCAGCCCATCATATTTTACATGTTCTGGCCCCTAGCTACCTCTCTCCCCAGCCACGTACACATTCTTACCTTTCCTCCAAAAGACAATCATATTCCAACTTCAGGACATGTGGTTGCTTCTCTCTCAGCCTGGAGCACTCCTCTCCAGACACGTGCATGGCCTTCCCTCCTTATTTCCTCCAGGTCTCTGTTCAGAGAGAGCCCTTTGCTGACCCCAACTAAAGTAGAAACCCAGCCTGCTCATTCTCTATCTCCCCACCTTCCTTTGTTTTTCTGCATAGTGTTTATTACCACTTAAAATATTATATATGTACCTATCTATTTATTTGTTGCCTGTGCTCTGCAACTAGAAGTAAGCAAAGTGAAGGCATTAACTTTGTTTATCCACTCTTCTATTTCCAGTGCCTACAGTAGTGCCAAATGCATAGTAGGTGCTCAATAAATATTTGATGAATGAATTATTGCATGTGTTTTCATACCTACTGAGAGATTTTGAAGTAGAAAGGTTATTCTAGGGCACAAAGTAAATGAAAAATCGTTCCTATATTACTTTTGTCTTATAGTCTAAATTTTAATGAATTTAAAAACCTTTAACCAGAGCAAATTAAACACAAAGTAAGCAGAAGAAAGGAACTAATAAGTGTCAGAGAAATTAATAAAATAGAAACCAGAAAAGCGTTAGAGAAGATCGATAAAACCAAAAGCTGTTTTTTCGAGATCAGTAAAATTGATACGCCTCTAGCCAGACTGAGCAGGAATAAAAGAGAGGACACAAATGACCAATATCAAGAATGAAGGTGGTGGCTTCACTATAGATTATACAGATATTAAATGGATAATAAAAGAACATTATGAACATTTTTACTGCAATAATTTTCATAACTTAGATGCAATAAACAAATTTCTTGAAAGACGCAAACTACAGAAGTTTACTCAAGGAGAAATAGGTAATCTGGGTAGACCTATATCTATTTTTTAAAAGTTGGATTTGTAGTTAAAAGAGTTTCCACAAAGAGAACTCCAGGCCTAGATAACTTTACTGATAAAATTTGCCAAACATTTATGGAAGAAATAATACCAATTTTACACAAATATTCTAGAAAGTTATTGGGGAGGGAATACTTGTCAACACATTCTATGTGGCCGGACACCAAAACCAGACGAAGATATTACAAGAAAACTGTGGAGCGGTATCTCTCACGAGCACTGATGCAGAAATTCTAAACAAAGTTTTCGTAAGTTGAATCTAGCTATACCGCAATTTCCACTTCCATCTGTATGACAATACGTCACGATCAAGTGGGATTTAGCCTAGGAATGCAAAGTTGGTAACATTAAAAAAATCAATCAACGTAGTTTGTCATATTACCAAATTAAAAGAAAAAATCATCTTGAGAGATGAACAAAAAAGCATTTGACACAATCCAATATCCATTTCAGACAAAAGAATTCCAGCAAACCAGGAACAGAGAGGAGCTTCCACAACCTGACAATGAGCGTCTGTCAAAGCATAGGATGGCGAAAGTCTGAATGTTTTTCCTTTAAAATCAGGACTAAGACAATGATGTCTATTCTTACTGTTTCTATTCAGCATTGTACTAGAGGTTCCGACCAGTGCAATGAGGTAAGAAAAATAAATACGAGATATTAAATGGGAAAGGAAGAAGTCAAACTGTCATTATTTGATGACTACATGATCATCCATATAGAAAATCTGATGGAATATACTAGAACTAATAAATGGATTTAGTAAGATTGCAAGCTATAAGATTGATGTACAAAAATAAATTATATATCTATGTATTAGTAATGAATAACTAGAAATTGAAATTAAAAGATGTTACTTAAAGAGTGATTATCCTTTGCACTGGGCTATGAGTTCTTCAGTTCTGGGAAGTTTTCTCAGATTATGTCATTGATGATGTCTTTCCTTTAGTTTCTCTGTTTCTCCTATTATTTGGATGTTTTCCCATTATTTGAATATTATTGCCTAAACTAATTTCTAATTTTATGGTATAGTCATTCATATTTTTCCATCTTTTTGTTAACTTCCTTCTACTTTATGGACATTTCCTCAGCTTTATCTTCCAAGCTTCTACTGATTTTTTTTTTTATTTCTGCTAGTACATGTTTGATTTTCAAGACCTCTCTCTTGTTCTCCTTTTAGATAATACTATTCTGCTTGTGTTTTTATATTTTTCCTTATCATTCTCAGGATATAATAATAATGCGTTGTTATTTTTGAGCTTTCTTCTTGCTACACAGTCTTGGCTTCCTCTAAGTCACTTATTTAGTTTTGGTCCATGTCTTTTGTGTTAGAAGCTTTCTTAAGACACCCGATAATCCATAGTTGTTTGCTTATTATTAAGTGCGGAGATCTGAAAAGCTGGTTGGACGCTCTGAGTGTGTGTGTACGCATGTGTGAGCATGTGTGGTTTGTCTTCCATGAGCCTCACAGGAGGTCGATCTGGCTGAGATATTTCATTGTGAAGTCTCTGGTGTTAGTATCTTTGGGTCTTCCTTTCAGGTTGGTCACATTCCACAGAGATGCATCCTCTAGTTTCAAGCCTGGAAGACAAAGACCAGCATTCTGGGATTTCAGTAGGTAAGAGGACCCAGGGCTCAGCATCCTCCACGTGAACATTTTAAATAAGACGCTCCTGTCTCCAGTGTCCTGGGGGTCCCCTGTCAGAGACCCTGTTTTCCACTCACCAAGGAATAAGCCTCTAGTCTTTCGCCTGGCTGTGTGGGGTAGGGGAAGAAGGGGTAGGGGATCCAAGGATTTGACTGATTTTTAAAACCACTTTCTACTGGTCTTCTTTATTTGCTCAGTCCTTCTCACCCTCACTTCCAGAGGCAGCTCATGCCACTGATTCCTGAGCCTGTCTGGGATTCTGGGGCGCGGCTTTCCCCATCTGCTGCGTGTGTTCTTTAGTGCTCTTCCACCTGTGCGCTAGCTTCCAGTAGCTTGTTGATGTTATCTCCTCTCCCATTCTTCCTCCCTCTGTGGGTGTATAGCTTGAGAAATCAAAATGAGAGAAGAACTTAGATAGCCTTCAACTTTGCTTTAGCGGAGTTTTAGGAAAAAGCAAAAGTGGATGCAGGTGTCCAGGCTGCCATTTTGTCCCAGGAGTCGCTTAATCCATTATCAGAAGCTTTTATTATGACTAATTCCCTGTATCATGTAAGTTCTGCTCAGGAGCTAACTTGTACATTGCATGACACAGGAATTATGGCCGTCTGGCTTACTGTGGTATTTTGTCCCCCAGCACCGGGCTTGGTATGTAAGAAAGTGTCAATAAGTATTTACTAAGTTTATGAGTCAACAAATGAGATGCCTTTAGAGCTTTTATTACATTAAAATTTTTTCCTCAAGGCTTACAGATGACCAATAGACACATGAAGCTCGATGTCACTCATCAGCAGAGAATCGCAAATCAAAACCACGATGAGATTTCATCTCGCACCTGTCAATGGCTATCACCAATAAATCAACAAACATGAGTGTTGTCAAGGACGTGGAGAGAAGCCAACCTTCACGCACTGTTGGTGGGAATGCAGATTGGTGAAACCATTATGGAAAACAGTATGGAGGCTCCTCAAACAATTAAAAACAAAACTATCTTACGACCTAGTGATCTCATGTCTGAGTATTTATTCAAAGAAATCCAAAACACTACTTTGGAAAGATATATGCCTCCCTATGTTCATTATTTATAATAGCCAAGATATAGAAGCAACTTCATTGTCCGTCCAGAGATAATTGGAGAAAGAAGACATGGTACACATATCCAATGGAATGAGATGTTACAGTTTGTGACAGTGCGGATGAACCCAGAGGGTATTGTGCTAAATGAAATAAGTCAGACAGAGAAAGACAAATACCATATGATTTCACTTATGTGTGGAATCTAAAAAACAAAATAAACAAACAAAACAGAAACAAACTCATAGACACAGAGAACAAACTGATGGTTGGAAGACAGGAGGGGGGTGGGAGACTGGGTGAAAAAGGTGAAGGAGTTGAGAAGCACAAATTGGCAGCTACAGAATAGTCACGGGGATGTAAAGTGCAGCGTAGGGAATATGTTCAATAATAATGTAATAACTATTATGATGTCAGGTGGGTACTGGACTTGTAAACTATGTAAATATCTAACTGCTATCTAATACTGAATGACAACTGTAATTAAAAAAAGATTTTTTAAAGAAAAAAATTTCCTCAACGATGTCAAGACTTCATCCTTGGGAACTGAATAGTATGTGGAAAGAGCCAAAAGTTGTTTAATGCCAAGCCATGTGACCTAGAGGAGTGAATGAACTGAGCAGGTAACGACAACACTTTTTTTTTTTGTCCCAAATAAGGTGTGGCATCATATTATGAGATTGATTTCCTTGTTGGGTGCATGACAAAGTCTGATATCAATTCACAAAAAGAAGTGAAGTGCAAAAGTGTTTTGAGCAAACTTGGTTTTGTTGGTCTAGGTGTGTAGGGCCCAGTTTTTGGATTATAAGATTTTTCAGGTACTTTGGAAGCAAACAGCATATGATGTGAGACAAACTATATATGTTGCAGAAGCTTTGTCTTCCCGATCAGAACAAATAAAGTTGAACTGGATGAACTCCCACTACCTTTTCAGCCATGAAGTTCGATGATTCTAAGTCTCGGTGGAGTGTGAAGTGCGACTGCAGGGGCAAGAAAGCACAGAAGGCGATTCTAGGGGGCCTGCATCCAAGCAGGCAGGAGGGAAGGGCTGCTGGGAAGAGCAGCTTCCCCACAGCCGGAGGGGGTCAGGCGTCTGGGCACCTCTCCCTGGCTGGAAATGACAACACTAACAGCCTCAGACATTTATTATGCACTCACTCCACACCAGCACTGTGCTTTGCACACGTCGCCTCCTTAGGTCCTTGCAATAGCCCCGTGGAGTCAGTAGTGCTATTGTCCCCATTTTCCAGGTAGGAAAACTGAGTCACAGGGAGAGGAACATAGTGTAGATATCCAAAGTCAGTTTAGCCACAGAATGATAAAAGGAAGACCAAAAGGGAACACATCCCCAATGGCCAGATTTCATTATAACAGCTGAGGGTTGTTGGTGGTATATGTGAAAATCAGTCAGCAAGTGGTTTTCTGGTGGTTACTCCCTGTACTATTTGCTGACTGACCAAAAAGTCGCAAAACTGTTGATCAACAAAGGGAGAGAAAATAAGTTTCGCCTATAGACAGTTAAAATAGAGCTAGGATCAACCAGAACATTCTGGTGATGAAGCGATCAAGGTAAGTAATTTTTCCGATTCGCCCCGGGGATGAGTATTTTTCAACCTCATTCGCTAAAAATCACTCTGAACCCAGGTAGGGAAGACCACCCAGGTGCCTCTTGCTTCAGTGACAGGCGCTCTGGCTGCTGTGAGCAGGGTGTGACGGGAGTCAACCTCTACCGGACTCTGATTCGAAACCCTGAAAGCACTGAACTAAAGTTTTGGTATCACCCCGCTTTACTGTTATTTCCTTCTTTGAGTACAGAAAGGAAATTCTGGGTTTTGGCTCATTCTTTTACTCAAACCAGAGCTCAGGATTGGGAGCCAGCCAGCCAGCCAGTTTAAATCCCAGCTCTGTTTTTCATTTGCTTCATAACCTTGGGCAAGTTAAAGTCTCCAAGCTGTAGTTTTACAATTATAATCTACGTCACAGGGTTACTGTGGGGATTAATGTGATAATGTTAGCGACACTGCAGGGGTGCCATCCAAGGCAGAATCTACCGTTAGTTTCATCATCTTTCCGCAAAGAGGACTATAGCACTCCTAAGGCTGGGCTGGGGGGCACTGCAGGCCACAGTCTCCACTTTGTAAGTGTGCTTGGAGATCTCTCTGTCTCTCTCTCTCTCTCTCACACACACACACACGCACACACACACACTCACAAAGTTAAATGCATTGAATAGCAATTCGACGCTGGCATTAGAGGTAGAGACAAATGCTGCAGCAGCTTTGAGGAGACTCCTAAGCCCAAGTGGTCCAGGAAGTCTTCTTGTTCAAGGGTTTTCATCTTCATGGCTGTTGGGGCCTAGACCACGATAAAGAAATAAGCAATGTGTGTGTTTGGGGCTGGCAGAAGACCTGTGTGGCTGAAATGGGATGCATGCAGAGGGAGGCAGTGAGCAATAAGCCTTCAGAGTAAGCTGGGGCCACACGCAATAATATCATTAACCATGGGAATAGCAATCACTATTGATTTAGCTTTTACTGTGTGCAGGCCAGGTGCTTATATTACACTGTCTCCATATATTATCTCATTCAATCCTCATGACAACAGTATGGTGTAGGTCTTATGATCACAAGTTTTCAAGGGTACTGAGACTCAAGAGAGGTTGGGTAACCTGCCCAAGGACACAGAGCGAGAAATCGGCAGACCCGCCATTTGGATGCAGCGGTATGCACACAGGCACTGGCATAGACAGACACGGGGGCCTGGGTGCAGGTGAGAGTGTGCCCCTCCTCGCCCTTCGCTCCCCTTTCCTCTAGCTGAGTCAGGGGCTACTTCTCTCCTTTGAGGGGTCCAGTGCGAAGAACCGAGCCCTCTGCTCATCTATCTCACTTTTGTGGAAAATATTCCTGTGACTTTGGTCCTCATGACAGGCAGGCCAGAAGGCAGAGGACTGGGACTAACATGAAGGGAGCGAGGTGACAGGGTGCAGGATTTAAGGAGCCACTCGCTATTAGGGCTGACCCTGATAATGAAGGTGCAGTTGAGAGTAAGCACCTTCGTAAATTCTGTGCCCTGGTCACCTCCTTCACCTCATCCTAGTTGTGACCCTGCACGGGAGTGGGGGGTTTTGCAGCTTCCCTGTGTGGGCCAAGAAGCTCTTCTTATTCCAAAGTCTGGCAGAAATTCCCTGGGCCGGGCCGCTGCTCTCCCTTCTGTCCCCAATTCAATGAGGCGGGGCGGGGGAGCAGGCAGGATTGTCTGAGGTAATCTTTTCACTATTCAACCCTCCTTTCTTATCCCTGCATCCTCCAAGCCACCCGGCTCCAGGTCTGGCCCATACTCTGTGCCTAGATGGCTGAGTCTGGCTGCCCAGCCTCCAGCATGGTGCCCCTCCTCCAGGGACAAGGGGTGGGGTGCCTGGCTGGTCCCAGGGGCCTGCCCTGAGAGCCACCTGGTTCTGCCCCAGGGGCTGGGAGGTTTAGGCACTGCTCTCCTTCGCCCTCTAGAGGCTTGGGGTGGCACTGAGTGAGGCACCCAGGAGGGGTCCTGATTGAGGTGGGCGCTCTGGGCTTCCAAGAACGTATGGGAGGTGTCTATAGTCAGACCACAGCCTCATCTAAAGCCTGCTGATGGAAAGGGCCTAGCCAGTGGTGCTGCCAGCTCAGGCAGGAGGAGGTTCAAGGACCCCTACCTCTGTCTGAGTGGGTGTGGGGGGTTCTCCCTCCTGTGGGCCAGAGAAGGAGCTCCCAGCCTGCGCCCTGCCAGCCCAACTGGATAGTCCCTCTCGCTTCTCATGTTCCCCTTGGGCAGCTTCAGGGAGGCTGGAGGCTGCCCCTGCCAGCCCTGGGGCGCGTGGGGACACCTGCAATCTATCTTTTTGCAGCCAGGCATCTCCAGAGGAGCTTTAGGTCAGAAGGGGAGGCTGGTGAGGAGTGTGTCCCAGGTGGCTTTGTGAGGGCAGAGCTGGGAATATGGTGGGAGCAGTCTTCAACCCCTGGTGGGGTAGGATGGACAGAGAAGGGGAGGACAAGGATGTGGAGAGAGCCTGGGAGGAAGGACAGAGGAGTGGAATCACTTAATAAACCTTTCTGGGATGGAAGATTGGGTGCTGGGGACCTGGGCTCCTAGAGGAGACTGGGTGGCCCACCCGGCTTCCTTGTAATACATCATTTGCATGGCAGCGTATCGGCTCACCTGTTCCCATCAGGGTTCCCTGGCCTCGTCTCAAATTGTCCACTATTTGGCTGTGGCATCTGGGGGGCATGTGGCCCCACTGTTTTGCTCATTCTTCTACTCACTTGGTCCTCATTGCAGCAAAAATGAAGGTGGATAAAGAGGGAAAGGGACTTCCTTCCAGAGTGGATTTTCAGCCTCGGCTACCCTAGGAGACCAGAGATTCTTGGGTTTTGGACAGCGCAGGGGGAGGGACTATGGAATGAGTTACAGATTTATCCCACCTGCCCACGCGCCAGGCCAGGAGTAGAGCAGGGCTGACTCTCTCCTAGAGCCTTACCAGCTGCCTCCGTGTGAAGGATGGTGGGAGAACACCCAGGGGAGAAGCAGGACGGACCTGAGTGTCCTGGCAGTCCTAGGGGAAGGAAGTCCCCTTGTCCTCAGAGCCTGCCCTGTGGCTATCCTGGCCTTACCCTCCCCAGTGCCTGGTGGGTGTCATTTCTACCTCTCGAACAGTGGCTCTGGGCTCTCCTGCCCAAGCCGATGTCACAGCGGAGGTGTAGGTTCTGCCCCATGAGGTCCTGTTGAGCCTGGAGGCTCCGGGTGCCTGCGGCAGGGGGCCCAGGGCTGAGGTGCCCTCTCCCCCCTCACCAGGGAACTCTCCCTCCATTTCCCACAAATACTTGCTTTGCCACTTGACAGCCTTCTCATTCCATTCCCCCGCTGCCCTGTTCTCGGCCCCACCACACCCCTGACAAATATCTTCCCCCACTTCAGCTTCCAGATCAGAGGCACAGGCACCCCACCCACCTCCGCTCCCAAGGGGGGGGGGCCCTGGGAGCTGACACCCTTTCTCTCTCCTTCCTCTCCCCCTCTCTCCTACTCACTGACATTTCATCCGGGCCAGGAACGGGCCTAGAAGTCTCTAGATAAACATCCCGCTGCTATCATCCCATAAATCCCCCAAAGATGATGAGTTTGGTAGGCCTCTGCTTATCTAACTTAAATCCTTGCTACAATCCGGCTGTTCTGGGTGACGGCAAAAGGCAAACTCAGGTTGTTTGTCAGACAATGGGCAGAAGAGTGTGCTCTTCTCTGCCCCCCCGCCCACCTGCACTCCGGTAATCTTCATAGCACCTGAGAGGGGTCCTGAGCGGGGCTCCCTGGTCCTCCTTCCATCTCTTTCAGTCGGCCAGGCCACGGGCCAGAGTGTCCACCACTTGCATCCTCACAGCTTCCTCCCGCCCCCTGCAGCCCTGGACTGGGAGCCCTAACAGGGCTTTAGAAATCAGTGCACCTCCTCACTCTATGAGGAGGACTTAAGGCTAGAGATGGGCAGTTTCTTGCTCCAGGTCACACAGCAAGACAGCGACAGTTCCTGGTTTTGGACTTAAGCGTTCTGACTTCCAGCCATGGCCCTGCATGCGGACATCCGAGGAGCTGCCCAGGAAGCAGCAGCGTTTCGTGCCAGGGCTTTAGAGACAGTCTTCGTGGGAGGGGCTTTCAGGGCGACTCCTCTGGCAGTTTTGGGGGTGCTCATGAGATACCCAGGCTCTCTCCAGCCCTGGTCAGCTGGCCCGAATCAGCGTGGGTTGTGGGAACACAGACCTCTCTCCTCTGCGGGGCCCCATCTGTGGTGGCGGCAAGTGTGCGTGCGTGCGTGCGTGCGTGCGTGCGTGTGTGTGTGTGTGTGTGTGTGGTTTATTAGTTCCTGGGGCCTTCAGCCTGCTGGAGACCTGAGGGGTGAGGGAGAGGAGACTGGTGCGTGAGTGGTCGGGAGAGGAGCGGCTCGCCCCGCGCGACGGCGGACTCCCCGGGCCTGCCTCTGTCCTCTTCCAGGCCTCAGCTCAGGCCGGGGTTTGGGGGCGAGGGTCGATGCCCCTCACTGTGCTCGTTGCTCCCTCCAGAGCTGCCACCCCAACTCCCACAGTGCCCAGATGGACAGCAGTGTGTCCCGTCTCCTCAGAAATCTCTTCCGCAGTTCCCCTTTAGTCCCTGGAAGGCCAGTGGAAACTGGGGAGATGTGAAGACTATCTTTTCCCCAAGCTTGTCCCCCACTTCCCAGCCTGGCCCCCAACAGTGAGTGAGGGTAGAGAGCAGTCACCTCCCAGGGGCTCTGAAAAGCTTAGGCTTCTGATGGGCACAGACGAACACACAGCCAACAGGACTGGGGGGAGTGCTCCTGGGACAGTGGGGTCTGGCAGAAAGCAGGGAGAGAGAAGGAGGAGAGGAGGGATGGACACAGGAGGAGTGAAAGGGAGGTGCGTTGATTACTGATAATTGTCTGTGGTCTGGGCAGCTGGGGTTGGAATTCCAGCCCAGGGCCGGGCTTGGCCACCACGTTTTCACCACTGGCTAGTACCTGTGAGGTCCCTGCTATGGTGGGTGTGGGCTACACTTATGTATGGAGAGTCAGGGGAGTCCTGACCTCGTCTTCCCAGGAGCAGAGGAGATTGGAGGCATGTAGATCAGGGCCCCAGATAGGCCTCGTTCCCAGCTGGGAACTGCACATTCCAGCATCAGTCGAGAGTGGACTGGGGCAGGGCAGTCATGCAGCTGGTACAGCCTGGC
>PVJI01019930.1:0-30010 GCA_004026765.1 Micronycteris hirsuta
TGTTTATGGTTGGCTTGGATCAGATGAAAGTATTAACCAAATTATGAGAACGTTAAGGTTTGATACTGGTCTCCTAAAGTCGGAATTTCTTATAGCGACCAATTCAATATGTAGAATGATTGGCTCCACAATTTTTGATTTGTCAATTTCACGTACAATATTATGTCTTAACAAATTACTAAAATCGTTTAAAAAGTATACTTTAAAAAGCGTTGTGTATCTTTAAATGTCCCATGGGTTAATTTCTTAGGTGAGTCTCACATGTATTTTAGAATGGATAATTCATTCTGTGTAATTTCACATTGTAGCTAATATTAAAACATTTGTTTCCTATGTCAACAAATGCCTGCATTGGATGATGGTATACTTTTGTCCTGGTTTTATACATTTTATTTATGTCAGGATTCTCCCATTTACAGCAGGGGAGGGCCTTGCAGTCGTGGTCAGTTTTAGTTAGTTTCAAACCTGTTTTTACTGTATGTAGTTTTTCTGTATACGTTATTGGTACTTCAGTTCCTCTTCCTTAAAAAAGAGTCTATATAATCTGACAATTTTATTATACCTTTTAGAGGGTCACTATAAAGTTGCTTTTCTGTTTATTAGGAGAGGAATCTTATTGTTTTAAA
This sequence comes from Micronycteris hirsuta, assembly GCA_004026765.1. Taxonomy (NCBI): domain Eukaryota; kingdom Metazoa; phylum Chordata; class Mammalia; order Chiroptera; family Phyllostomidae; genus Micronycteris; species Micronycteris hirsuta. The sequence continues at coordinate 627 of PVJI01019930.1, forward strand.
AATCTTCAATTTAGTTTTTGCCTTTTCAAGTAATTTTTATTATTTTCACAAGCTTAAGGGTGAGTGGCAATTTATGAGATATCAGGTGTTCATCTCATATCTGCAAATATTCCAAATAGAAATATTCTTCATTGGTGACACTTTCAATGGGCCAGGAAAAAGGGTGGTGTATTATTATTTATTAAGTGTAGCTGAATTATCATTACAAACAGATGACTAAAGTTACTTTCAAACAATGAACTCTTGCTGTTAAACCTATTTACTTTGAGATTTTTCTACTCTGTATAAAACCATCCTGTTTTATGCCTTAATGTGCTTTTAGATTTTTGTTGTTTTCTCCTGATACCTTATTGATACTTTTTCACGATACCTTTCACAGTATGTTTAGAGTATACTTTCTAAATATATATGACATTTCCTGAACACTATAGGGTTTATATTTTCTAATAATTATACTTTTGCACAAAAGTATATTTACAGTTTCAGAATTGTGAAATATTTGAGGGAACAGCTATACTTGACCTGGCTATTCAGCAGCAAACTAATGTATAACAGTTTTTCTAAAACCTTTACAATTTTTGAATAACACTTGATTTCTTTAAAAGAGCAAGCTGATACATTTGTGTTGTAGCTGCAGTGCAGGTAGCAGAAAGATAATAGACAAGAATGCATGAGAGACCGTATTGGTTGAGTATCTTATCTTTTGCTCTTTCTCCATCACCTACGGGATAGCTTGTGGGTCAGATATTGTGCAGTTTGTTGCTATGCTGTGTCTCTTCTGCCCGTCCTCCCCAGATCAATGGTAGCGACTGGAAACTTGGGTGGATTGAGGAAGGAGGCAGCATGTTGTGAGTGTGTCTGTGTGTATGTGTACCTCTGGCATTGTGCCAAGTGTTCCTTTCTGCACGACTGCTCTGGAATTTAGGAAATATTAAAACATACGAGTGTATAGTGCAAGATATTTTTAATGTCACTTAGCCTTTCCTCTGAGAGGCTCACTGTTGGATAAGATACTATTTTTTTGTTTGTTTTTGGTTTATTCATTACACAGCATCTTGAATTAACCCATCCATATACAGATGGTCTCTGACATATGATGGTTTGTCTTTAAACTTTACGATGGTGCAAGAGCGATATGCATTCAGTAGAAGCCATTCTTTGAATTTTGAATTTTGGTCTGTTTTCTGGGCGAGCAGTAAGCAGTATGATACTCTTTTATGGTGCTGGACAGCGGCAGCGAGAGGCTGTCGCCCCACTGCAGGCGACCGTGAGTGTTCTCAGCATGTTTACAGTAGGCTAGGCTAAGCGACAGTGTTTGGCAGGTTAGGTGTAATAAATGCATTTTTAAAAATTGATTAATTAATTAATTATTTCCATCACCATTTATCCCTCCTCTACCCTCTTCCACCTCTGTCCGCTACCCTTTCTGCCCCTCTAGTAGATAGAGTTTGGACTTGGGATGGGTTGCAAGGGTGTCCCACCTTTTGCCGTTTCTGTGTCACACTGGAAGACAAGTTGTCTTGGGCCACACATTAAATATATTGTGACACCTGGTCACAGGAAAATCTCAGTGTTTTAAGCAAACCTACGATTTTGTGTCGGGCTGCATTCACAGCCATCCCGGGCTGCATGCGGCCTGCGGGCTGCACGCTGGATGTCCCCGGTTGGGACGTAACCCCACTGTAAGTCAAGGAGCGCATACCTGCATGTTAGTGCCATGTGCGAAATCTCATAGGAAAGCGTTGGCCTGGGTTTGGAAGAGTGCATTAACCTTATGCGACTTCTAGGATGAATATTTTTAGAGCAGTGTAAGGGGCAGTGAACAATAGGCCTTTGCGTGATGCTCCCTAAATCTGAGAAGGAGTTGCTTTCACTAATAACAACAACATAACTACCTAATGGTTGAAAATACTGTGCATACCTGGAGCCAGCACCATACTGCTAATTCATGTCTCATTTACCGAATTAAGATAGAGTCATTATGGAGGCAGAAGACTCATTTGTTAGGCAGTTCATTTCTTAGCCACATGGCTTTGAACAAGCTGTTGATCCTTCTAATATTGGCTTTATCACCTGTTGATGGGGAAAAACCATGTCCTTCACAGGATTCTTGTTATGATTAAATGAGATGATATAAAACATATGCAAGGCTTTTAGTCCAGTGCCTGGCATATAGTAATGTGACCGATCACTGTTATCTTGTTAAGTTAAAGATTTTTTAAAGTGTGATATAGGCAGCAGGGTAAAGTGAGGCTTTATGTTGTTCAACATTTCAATTCAGACCTTGAGTTTGACAAATAATACTGAAGTACGTAATTCTGCAGTGCTTTCAAAAGCATCTGAACTAATGTATGATTTATTAACATTTTATTTAATTTTTTTTAAACTAGAGAAATGGCAGAACTACTGTGCTTATTATTTATAGAAAAGAAAGACTGGTTTGAACAAAACTGGAATTTGAATTGATTTCCAAAGACTTAAGTAGTGTTTAGATCAGCAAGAATTCTTTTTAAAATAATTTGATTAACTCTGAAAGTGACTGTGGTTTAAATTGTCCATTTAGAAATATCAGGATGTAATTCACTTATCATGTCTTTTAACTGTCCATCTCTTTAACCACTGGGAATAAAAAGCTTTAAAGAAATCATGAAGAAGTTTAAGAAGTTTTATCTGTATTATTACATCTCATCTCAAATTAAGATTGAAGGAATTTTATTTAGGTGATTCTATTTTTAATTATATTTCAGTTTTTCCTTTTCCTAAAATGATTAGAGAGTGTTAGCTCTGTTAGTGTTTGATATTCATGCTTAGTATTTATTAAATAGAAGACCAGTTTCAGAAATAACATTTCCTTCAAGCTTGGTGTAATCAGTGTTCTGTTGGCCAGTAGAAGAAATAAAGGCTTCTGCGTTGCTTTTGTATTTGGAAAGTATTTCTGTTTTGAGAACAGTTTGGCTATGCCTTCATAGTCTGTTTATTTAATAGAACTGTATATTTAAGATAAGTGTATGAAAAAATCTAAAGGCAGAAAGGAATGATTGAGATATATTTCTTAGCACTGAGTTTCTTGCCAGCTCTTGTCCTCACTTTCTAACTTCTTCATTTAAGGCTAGTTTGCTTTAGATTTTGGTGTAAGTGCAGAAATTAGATTGGTTTAAACATTAGTGGATCTCTGGTTAAGTGGTTAATTTAATGAATATTCTAGTTTTTATTTTTTTTTAAGATTTTAATTTATTTATTTTTAGAGGGGGGAAGGGAGGGAGAAAGAGAGGGAGAGAAACACCATTGTGCGGTTGCCTCTTGTGCGCCCCCTACTGGGGACCTGGCCTGCAACCCAGGCATGTGTCCTGACTGGGAATTGAACCAGCAACCATTTGGTTCTCAGGTCGGCACTCAATCCATTGAGCCACACCAGCCAGGGCGAATATTCTAGTTTTTTAAAAATTCAGCATTTTAAATATTTTTCTAGCAGCAGTTGGAATTTCCATTTCAGAGACTTTCAAAACAGAATTTATAATTATGAATAGGTTACTGGGTAGATGGGAGAAGAGCATGGTCTCTTCCTGCTTATTTGGTATGTAGGTAGAATACCAGAAGATTGGATAAATAGTATTCTTTTGCATGATTGGGGTTCTAAATTGTGTATTTGGTAATGGAAACTTTGGAATGCTGTATGAATGGGGAACTTTTTCCTTTTGAGTATTATGCAGGTAGAATTTTTTTTCATTAGAGAAACATTCCAATTTTAACTTACTAGATTAGAAATATAGAGCAGGAAATGCAAAATTTCAGATTTTTGATAAGGGTCACTTAGTAGGAGAGGAGAGATGGGATGGGATGTACAGAGGAGGGAAGAGACGCACAGCAGAGGAGGGAGGGAAGAGGCAGATACCAGAAAGAGTGGCTCCGGAAGTTTTGAGGTCAGTCTTAGTCAGAGGTCACACCCTGTTATTGCTCTGGGTTGTGGACTTGGGGTGTTACCACTTGTTATCTTCCACCCTTTGAAATGTTGATTAGATGAGTGACTCTAGTTTCTAGCTTTTCAACATCTGGATTCTTTAAACCATTGAAATTTTAACTTCTATGGGATAATATACGTGTAGGAAAATTTCCACAATACCTGGGGCCCACAAATGGTTTTTGGCTACGTTGGAGTTTCTTTTTGGTCTTGTTTTGTTGTCTTTTTTCCTCTGGCCACATTTCTTGAGCTTTGCCTAAGAGAGATGTTTATAATTCTATATATGTGACTAGTTGTTGAAAAGAAAACTTTGGGGTTGATAGACCCAGGTTCCATCTGTGCTGCTTTGTGAGGTTGGACAGGCTGTTTATTCTGTGTGTGTTTCCTGTGGAACTGGGATGATAATAGTAATAGTACCTGCCTCTCTCATAGTGGGGTCAGTAGGGTTGAGTGAGATAATGCATCATGGGGTCTGGCTGAGAATTAGTGCTCAGTAAGTGTTAGCTGTTGCAATAATAATAAGTATTATAATGTTAGATTTATTGTTATTTTTGTTAGATGGCTGGTTTTTTGAATGCTGAGGACATTTTTGGTCTTTGCTTCTGAGTATGTCACTAGAATACTACTGCCTTTATTTAGCAACAGACATTAACTGAGGACCTCCTGTGCCAGGCACTGATATAATGCAACAAAACATAAAAATTCCTGCCCTCTTGAAACCTAGTCTGGTTGGAGGACACAAAATACATCAAGGAAAACGGATAACCATTTGGTGTTCGACTTCTTAGGTCTAAGCCAGTGTTAACCAAGCCTATCGGTCTTCACCTTTAGATCTTTTTTATTCCTTTTGCTGTGCTTGAGAGTGTTTTGTGGCCGGAGCACCCTAACATTCTAGAGCCAGTTTCATGGTCTCTAGCTACAGCTCAGTCTTTATGTTAAGGCAGCCTTACACTCATTTCCTTGACCCACCACTTCAATTGGCCACCACAGAACTTTCATTTCAGTCCCCAGACTTGTGTTTTATACAGTTTACAGAAGTAACACCCAGCTTATCACCTTTTGCTCATCCATGTCTTTTCTCAAGAGGGGGGTTACTGGAAACCTCTTTTAAGAAGTAGTCGCTGACTCACTGTATACTTTCCCATCACTTGTTTTCTATTTTGCACATACTGTATGTTAAATGAAATATTTAACTTGCTTATTGTCTGGATTTCTTTTTTAATCCTTTTCTGGTCTCTTCAATTAAACTGTAAGCCTTTTTAGATCAGGGACCACTTTCTATTCCAAGCCTTAGCATACTCACTTGAAAAAGGATAATACCTACCTCACAGGGATGTTGTGAGGTTTCAGAGAGATTATGTGTGAGAAAGGTCCTGAGGCAAGTCCTTAATAAATGGCAGTTTCCCTTTCGTTGAACCAATTTAGTTCTTAAAGTTGGTACTGGGCATACAGTCAGTATTTAAAAGGCACTTGTTAATTTATCCTGGATTGAAGTTGGGAGCCTTTTAACTTCCACTTGTATGGGTAATTTTAGTTTTTATTTCCAAATAAGATTCAAAATAATACTCTCTATTTATCACTGACAGAGGCTGAGGCATTAATAAGAGATGGCATAATAGTGATTAGGAGCAGGGACTCAAGCCACCATTATGTGGGTTCAAATACAGACTACCACAACTCATTGGTTGTGTGACTTTTGGCAAGTTGTTTATCTCTTTTGGTTCCAGTTTCTTAATTTGTAAGGTGGGGCAAACAGCAGCTATCTCATGGATACTGTGTTGTTAGATTAAATGAAATAAAAAATAAGAAACGCAGAATAATGCCTGGCACATGACTCCCGGGAACATTTGGCTATATCCGGAGATGTTTTTGAGGGTCACAACTTGGGGGAGGTGTGTGTGTGTGTGGGGGGGTGCTATTAGTATCTGGTACATAGAGGCCAGACAAAAACTGTGTACAGGACAGCACCCCACAGGAAAGGGTTATCAGGTCCAAAACGTCAGTAGTGCCAGGGTTGGAAAACCTTGCTCTCAGTTTCTAATCTATTTTCGTTGTGTAAGGAACTTTATGCCTGTTAGATTCTGTATTTATGCTGATTATTGATAAAGATGAGTTATAGACATTGAATAGGCCTCATTTAACATTCATTTTAAAAGTCAGGCATAAAGGAAAGCTAATAGATTTTTTTTTTTTAAAGGTTATAGCAGTTACTCCAAAAGTAATCTAAGGGTACTTATACTTACTCAGAAACTAGGAAAGGCCCTGGCTGGTGTGGCTCAGTGGATTGAGTGCAGGCTGCGAACCAAAGGGTTGTTGGTTCGATTTCCAGTCAGGGCACATGCCTGGGTTGCAGGCCAGATCCCCAGTGGGGGCCATGTGAGAGGCAACCACACATTGCTGTTTCTCTCCCTCTCTTTCTCCCTCCCTTCCCTTCTTTCTAAAAATAAATAAATAAAATCTTAAAAAAAAAAAGAAAGAAACTAGGAAAGGTTTTCAGGTAGATTCTCCTAATTGGATTTTTCACAGTGCAAAATATTCATGTAAAAGTATATCAAGAGTAGGGGGCTTAAGAGATGTGAGTGCCGTATGTGTAAATATTCACAAAGGCAAACATACACTAATGGCAAAGCAAGTTCAAGGTTAATGGAACGATCTGTTGAGAGAAAGCTTGGATCATGTCTTATCTTCCTCACGCCCTTTATATTTTATCACTCACCTGGTGGAGTGCTCTTGTATTTAGGACCTTTTTTTCTTTCCTTTTTTCCCCTTCTGTTTAAAATTGAACCCTTACCATTCCCTGTCCATTTTAGGACCTTCAAGACTGATTTCTTTGCTACTGTCTTTTATATTCCTACCTGAATTGACACTTTGCTTAAGGGAGAGCCTTTCTAGTCCAGGATTCCATCTTTCATTCAAATCTCCCTGCACTATCCCTTTATACAGAAGAAAATTAAATGCTGTTAGTTGGGAGAACTGGAAACATAGTCAATCACATTATTTTCTGTGTTTTCTAGTTTAGATGATTTCCTTCACCTGTATCTAAGCACTGACTATATATCCATTTATATACTGCATGTATATACTATAATGCATATTTGTGTGCATTCCTGTATATTTGTCTCTGCACCTTGTGATTTCCTCTGCCTGGAGTATTTTTTCCCTTTCATTTGTGAAATATTTATCTCCTAAAACCCTACTTCAATACCATCTTCTCTAGGAAAACTACCCTGATTTATGTAAGTAGAGTTAGTTTGTGCTTTCTTCTGGTTTCCCACAGTATCTATGTGGCTTTTATAGCACTTCACCTAATTATTTCCGTTTTTCTTTTCTATTGGTTTGTCAGTTCTTTGAGGACAAGGGTTATGTCTTATTTATCCTTTCAGTTAATATCTCCACTCCCCAAGTGCCTGACTTTCCTGCTACATAGTAGGTAGGCATATAGTATGTTAACAAATGAATAGAAGAGGAAAAAAAAAACTGGGAAGGTTTTTAATAGGCTCTGTAGGAGAAGAATATTATCTTTGTATTTATTTACTGGTTGAGTTTGAGAGAGAGAGAGAAATATCGACTTGTTGTTTCACTTATTTATGCATTCATTGGTTGATTCATGTAAGTGCCCTGACCTGGGATCAAACTGTAACCTTGGCTTATCAGGACAACGCTCTAACCGACTACCCACCCAGGGTGAGTTCCCATCCAGGGTGAGGAGGATATTATCTCGTTACCTTTGTTTCCCACTGCTTAGTGTACTGCCTGTCCATTGGTATTCAACAGTTTTTTATTGAATTAATTAGAAGCCAATTCCAGTAGTTGACAGAGTCCGTGCAAACTTTTTAGTCCTGTGTTCCTAGAAAGCATATTCTAGAAGTAAAACAGTGTAGATATTTGGTACCTCTGCTTCAAGAGGTCGACCTTTTTCTTGATTCAGTAATGAGACTTTTGATCCAACAAATACTTTTTTTTGGTATTCTATTTTATTTTTTATTGTTGTTCAGTTACAGTTGTTCCACCTTTTTTCTCTATTGCTCTCCCCTGCCCGTACCCCCTTGCCTCGTATTCCTCTACTCCCGCAGTCAGTCCTTCCCTGTTGTCTGTGCCTGTGAGTCCTCTATTCATGGTCCTTGACTTGACCTCTCCCCTCAGCCCCCGACCCCCATTGTCTCCCTTCTACCTCCCCTCTGGTCACTCTCAGTTTGTTCTTTATTCCCATGTCTCTGGTTCTGTTTTGCTCATTTGTTTGTTTTGTTGATTAGGTTCTACTTATAGGTGGGATCGTATGGTAGTTGTCTTTCACTGCCTGGCTTATTTCACTTAGCATAATGCTCTCCAGTCCTATCCATGCTTTTGTGAAGGGTAGGAGCTCCTTTCTTTCTGCTGCATAGAACTCCATCATGTAAATGTACCACAGTTTTTGATCCACTCATTTACTGATGGGCACTCAGGCTGTTTCCAGCACTTGGCTATAGTATATGCCTCTGCTATGAACATTGAGATGCATAGATTCTTTTGAATTGGTGTTTCAGGATTCTTAGGGTATAATCCCAGCAGTGGGATTACTATCTCCAAAATATATGAAGAGCCCTGGCTGGTGTACCTCAGTGGATTGAGCGCGGGCTGGGAACCAGAGGGTCCCGGTTTGATTCCCTGTCAGGGCACATGCCTGGGTTGCGGGCCAGGTCCCCGTGAGGGCCATGTGAGAGGCAACCATACATTGCTGTTTCTCTCCCTCTCTGTCTCCTTCCCTTCCCCTCTCTCTAAAAATAAATAAAAATAAAAATCTTTAAAAAAATATATATATATATGAAGAGCTCATACAACTCCACACCAGGAAGGCAAACAATCCAATTAAAAAATGAGCAAAGGACCTGAATGGATACTCAGCATCACAAGCCATCAGAGAATCCAAATTGAAACCACAATGAGATACCACTTCACACTGGTCAGAATGGCCATCATAAACAAATCAACAAACAACAAGTGCTGATGAGATTGTGGAAAAAATGGAACATAGTGCACTGTTGGTGGGAATGCAGATTGGTGCAGCCACTGTGGAAAACAGTGTGGAATTTCCTCAGAAAACTAAAAATGGAACAACAGATACTTTTGGTTGATTACTTTTTCACCTATGGGCCCATTCTAGTATTGAGTTTGTTGGAAAGAAGAATGTTTAGTATAGTCTTACATCTTGGATGAGCTATCATTAAATAAAATTATTAAGCAAGGCCTCTGCATTTGGGCCCAAACAGAGTATGTATTTACTCTCAAGTACAGGTAATGACTAAGGCTGTTTGTTGAAGCATGGGGGAGAGAGAGGGCAATTGGAGGTGAGGAAGGAGCCTACCAGATTAGGTCTCGCTCTCTCACATTTTTTATGATAATTGATTTTTACCTGAGAGCTGCCCCAGATATTTATAAGCATTAGATGAGAAGGAGAGGGTGTTAATTTTGAGGCTAGGAATATTGATTTTATAATTTAATAATTATTGTTTTGATCAATGTTATTACCACTTGCGGCATATTTATTATATGTCAGGCACTGAGCTAAGATTTTTTTTACATGTATTATTTTATTACAGCAGTCCCTATGGAATAGATACTAATAAGCCTGTTTTATGGCAGAAGAAACTGGTTCAGAAAATTTTCCAAGAACATATAGCTAGGAATTAGAACTCGTAGAACTGGGATTTAAATCCAGATCCAATGACTCTGTGATCTATGCTTTTAATTGCCATGCATGCTGCCTCTTAAGTTTCGGTGGAGTAGTTTTGTATTGAAAATGGGAGGTCATTGGTTAGACTGAGATAAGAGGGGAAATGATAGGATTTCTTCTCTGCAGATGTTAGAAGGAAAAAGATTAACAGACTCATGGAGACACAATTCCCAGGTTTATGTCCTTATACAAAATAATTGTGAAATTTAGGCCTGTAATTTTTATTGACTTGCACTAAGCTGCATTTTTTATTAAGTTTAGATTTGCTCTTGGTGTCACCATCAGGACGGGTGTCCCAGATACATCTTTAACAGCAGAAGAAATCTGTCTAAAAGATTGCAGAGCAAAGTGGGGTTTATAATGTTTTTTTCCTATGTGTAAAATGTGTTGTAGTTAGAGTTAAATCTTTTGAAAGAGATTCTTGTTTAGGGGATGAGCCTCTGAAGTATATTAATTTGGATTTGAAAACCTAAAATTTGGTATGCTTAGAAGGTATAGCAGAAAATTGTTAGTCTCTAAGGTATAAATTATTTAAGTCAGTGGATTACCTGTGGAGTACTTCCTTTATGTGATTTCTTAAACTAGTTTTGTTTGCTAGGATGGTGTCTGTCATTAAAAATTTTTTTTTTCTTCTTTCTCATACTTCATACAGGTCTGTTTTTATCCAATTTATTTATAGGTGTTTTAACATTTAATAATTATAGTAAGAATATAGTTTTGACATCTGTGCAGTATGATTTTTATTTGTTTATTATGAGATTTAAATTTTCATAGTTTTATTTTGTTATCTCAAAAAGAGCTAAACCTGGATATTGGCCTTTAAACATGTTTCCTTAAAGATTTTCTCTTTCCTCTTGGTTGCATTTTAAATACTGTATTTGTAAGCAGAATTATATACATTTAAACTTTTCTCCTTCCAGAATTTTAATTTTATGTTTTTATAAAATTTTGTCAAAAGTTTTATGCAGCCCTGGCTGGTGTAGCTCAGTGGATTGAATGCGGGCCTTCAAAGCCAGAGGTTGCCAGTTTGATTCCCAGTCAGGGCACATGCCTGGGTTGCTGTCCGGGTCCCCAGTGGGGGGGCATGTGGGAGGCAACCACGCATTGATGTTTTTCTGTTTCTCTTTCTCTTCTCCTCTCTCTAAAAATAAAAAAATAAAATCATTTAAAAAAAGTTTTATGCAAACACTAAGAGCAGGGTGCAGAATGATATTCTATTAGAGATTAAAAAGTTGTAAGTTAAAGTCTGGTAAATAAGAATTTAGGAGTTAGGCATTGGGTACAGGTAGTCAGATAATCCTGTCAGTTTAGGATTCTAGGTGTTAGGCTTGTTAGTGTTTTTTACATTACCTACCACAGGTTGCTTTTCCTGGAAGTGACTGTTAATATGGCACTATTATAAAAATAGTATTGATGTCAAGATTCGAGTGCTTAATATGTGCCAAGCACTCTTCGGTGCCTCTGTATGCGTTCACTCAGTCAGTCCTCATGATGGCCCTCTGAGGTAAGTACTCTTAATGTCCCTGTTTTAGAGTTGGACATTGGCCGAAGAGAAAGTAAACAAGCTCAGTATCTCATCTTTAGTTCCTGGTAGAAGTGGGGTTCTATCTGGGCAGCCTGGTTTTAGAGCCTGGGACCATAATCACAGTTCTATACTATGTTTATCATCTGGAAATCAGTTTCTTCTATTAAAAATAGATGACACCCAACATTATGTGACCATGCTAGATCTCAAAATTAGCTTTTCTTACCACTTTCAATTTTACCTTCATTCCTTTAGAAATGGGTAACAACTGAGAGTTTTTTTGACAGGGGGAAGGAGCTGTGTTATTGGTTTCAAGAGGTAGAAACAAATATACTAAGATTATAGTATTGTTTGCATGCCCAGTTCAAGGAAATAAAATTCTTAGATGCTATAAAGTTAGTTTGTTTTTTACTTATAGTTTTGAGAGTAGTATTACCTTAGCTTTCTGACTTGTGAAATTGAGTCATATCACTCATAATAATGTGGAATATGAGAAGTTGTTTTGATGATAGCTAAAAGATTAGCAGCCTTTTAAGATTTTATTTACTTATTTTGAGAGAAGAGAAGGGAGAGAGAAAGAGCAATGTATGGTTGTCTCTCACATGGCCCTCACTGGGGACCTGGCCTGCAACCCAGGCATGTGCCCCAACTGGGAATCGAACCGGGACCTTTCGGTTCCCAGCCCGCGCTCAATCCACTGAGCTACACCAGCCGGACAGATTAGCAGCTTTTTAGAGAAATAATGTATACCATGTTTCCTCAAACCTAGGAAGTCATCTGTATTAGTTTTCCATTGCTGCATTGCAGATTGCCATAGTTTTAGCATCTTATTACATAGTGTCTGGTGGGCAGGAGTCTTGGTGTGGTTTAGCTGGGTCATGTCCTTGGATCCTACTGGCCTGAAATTAAGGTGTCAGTCAGGCCTGCGATCTCATCTGCAAGAAGCTCAGGGTCTTCCAGGCCCTCTGGTGGTTGCACAGTTTAGTTCCTTGTGTTTGTAGGAATGGTGTTCTTGCTTTTCCTCTTGGCTGTCAGTGAGGGACCACTCTCCTAGAGGCCCCAAGAGGCCACCCGAAGTTCTTACCATGGTACCCTCTCTGTGGACACATCAGCATGGTGGTTTGCTACTTCGAGTACAGCAGGAGAATCTCCCTTGGAATCTCTTTACTTTCTTTTAAGAACTGTTCTCCATAGGTCAGGCCTACCCACAATAATCTTCCTAATTTAAAGTCAACTGATTAAGGATTTTAGTTATATCTGTAAAATATTCATTTCTTTATTAGGTCTTAGGTTTGTTCCTTTAGTGTGGGGGTAAAATGATTCTCCCTGAAGCTTTCTAAACACACTTCTAAGATGTTCCTGACCTCTACTTTGCCTATGTACGTATATTTTACCAGCATATTCAAAGTTGGCTCTCCTCACCCATATATGTGCTTGCATAGTTTCCTCATTCACGTTTCTACTTACTGTCTTTGTAGGACCATAAGCAGAAATAATTTTCAACTAGAAATTCCAAGCTCCTAAAAAATTTCACATTGTTACTGAGGCTTTTTACCTATTACTTAACGGTAGTCGTAACCCTCAAGACAGTCTCAAAACGTACTCATCTCGGGTCTTCTTGTTAAGATTCGTAGTACAGTTTGAATTTTAAGAAACATAAATCATTTCTCTCCTGGCCATTTCCTATGGTTCTTGCTTGTCTCTGGTTGCTTGGTGTGTGCAGTGTTTTCTAGTGCAGGAAACACTCTGGAAAAAGTCTTACTTCCTGAAGCATAAGAGAAAGGGGACCACAGGAAGCCTGGCGTGAAGCTTTCTAAAAGCTCATTTAACTGCCATCTAACACAGCACTGTCCACTAGAAATACAATGCAAGCCAGATATCTAAGTTTAAGTGATTTCATAGCTACATTAAAAAAAAGTGACGAATTTTTGTAGTATATTTTATTTAACATAGTATATCCAAAGTATTATCATTTCAGCATGAAATCAGTATGCAAACTGTGAAAATTTATTAATGAGATTTTAGATTCTTAGTTTAGCACTAACTTTGAGATCTGGTACATATTTTATGCTTAATAGCACATCTTGATGTGGGTTTAGCCATATTTCACCAACTAGTGGTTACCATATTGGACAGTGCAGATGTAGATTATGAACTTTTTAAACTTAGAGACAATAGTATATGAACTCCTCAAAAAATTGGCTTTAATGATGTTCGATTCAAATAGGTTAGGGCGTTAGTATTTCAGAATGATTTCTGTGATTGAGCTACAAAGTTTTTTGTTGGTAAAGTTAAATACATTTTTATGCATTTCCCTCATTATGTAAATGCCATTGTTGAAAATTTGGAAAAGTGAGGATAAGAGACTACAAATTGACTTTATTTCCTCAATCCCAAAATAACAAGTGTTAACTTTTGTTAAATTTCCTCTTTGCGAATGTTTCATTTTGAATCAAAGAGAAAATAGATTTTTTTGTTTTTAATTCCTTCCTCTTTATATTCAGACACTTATTAAGTATTATTTATAGTCCTTTGTAAATTTATTCTATTTCCAAGGCTGTATCCAGTCTACAGGGTATCTAGGAGGGATACTCTCTGGAGTACAGTACTCTGAATAGAGTTCCCTAGATTGGGATTAGCAGTGGAAGCTCCGATGGCTTTTATGTGCTCATTGCTAAACCAGTACAGTTGTGTTCTACACATACCCCCAGCTCTCTATCTCTTATATGAGATAGAATTCACATACGAGAAAATTTACCCTTTTGAAACACACAATTTAGTGAGTTTTAGTATATTTATGAAATTCTGTAAGCATCCCTGCTCTCTAACTCTATAGCATTATCATCATCCTGAAAAGAAACCCCATGTACATTAGCAGTCACTTCCCATTTCCCAGGCAATCACCAGTCTACTTTCTACCTTTATGGATTTGCCTATTTTGGACATTTCACATAAGTGGAATCATGCAAAATATGGCTTTTTGTGGTTGGTTTATTCCACTTAGCATAATGTCTTCAAGGTTCTTCCGTGTTATGCCATGTATCAGTACTGCATTCTTTTTTATGGCTGAGTAGTATTCCATTGTTTGGAGAGACTACATTTTGTTTATCTATTCGTCAGTTGATGGGCATTTGGCTTGTTTCCAGTTTTTGGCTAGTATGAATAATCCCCAGTTTTTGAGGTCAGTTTATTATCTAAGAACATTCTTCACATCATCCCTCATTCTTGTTCAGATTTTCAGTAGCTACTGATTGTCACACAACAGTAGAAAATGCCCAGTTTACATTAAACGTCTTACAAAGCGTGGCCTCAAGCCACTTCTCTCTTCACTCTTCCTTTCCACTGTGCTGTTCCTTAGTCGTGTTTCTAAAACATGTGCTACATGTGGATAATAGGTTATGCAGACAGTATAAATGTTCAGTTCAGTTCACTTTAAAGTGATCTAAATTAAAAAAAAATTATTGTCACCTAAGGACATTTTTTCACTGCTTTTATAGAGAGAAAGGGAGGTGCGAGGGTGGGGAGGGGGGAGAGAGAGCGCAGTTGCCTCCCTTACGTGCCTGACCAGAGACCAAACCCACAACCTAGGTGTGTGCCCTGGCTGGGAATTGAACCCACAGCCTTTCAGGACGATGCTCCAACCAACCGAGCCGCACTGGCCAGGGCTAAAATAATCTAAATTTTTAAGCAGGAAGATCTATAGTGACAAACCAAGGAATGAATGAATATGTATAAATATTGTATATGTATGTATGTATTCTGGAGATGTTTAGAAGGAAAGTTAGAGTAAAGAGAGACACTATAGTAGAACAAAGAGGATTTATTTTTTCTGGATTTATTTATTATGTCAAACAGAGACCACTTCATTTTCATATAATGCGAAAAACACCTCATTTGATACGTGGAACACATTCATATCATTCATTGTCTGGTTAACACCATTAGCAGTTTGTTTATCCTGGGGTCTCAGTTTTATTTTTCCTCTTACCCAGATAGTCTTTTCCTCCTTTTGACATGTCTGAAATAGTAAATATTAAATATTTTAATATATACAGTACTTAAGAATATTTCCAGAGTGTCTTTATGTGTGCACACATGCACACACACAAATATCTAGTGATACTCTTCCAGTTTATGGGAAAGAAAGCATAGTGTACAGATTTTTTTTTTTAATTTCGCAGTGTATATTAAAGATCTTTTCATAATAATAGCACATTGAGAACTTTCTTCTTTATTTTCTGCAGGACACTTTCTCCAAAGTGAAATTACTGGATCAAAAGGTATATATCCACTTGAAATTTCATTACCTATACTGGTAAGCATAGAAAAAGAGATAAGGGAATATAAATTGAAAAAAGGAAATAAGGGATTTTTTTGGACTTTGTTGATAGATAAAAAAGTGGAGGATCAGAAATTTTGAGTAATTGCCACCAGTGCAAGGGTCAGGATGTTAATCCAGGTATTTCTGATTTAAACAAGTTCCTATTCTTTGTTATATCCATATTGCATTTGATGAGCAAAAAGGAAGAGAAGTCATGCCAGCTTCTTGGAGAGAGTAATAGAGTTCCAGACTTTATTTTCTGAATTAGTACTGTAAGAAGCTTTCTGTTTTCCTAATAACTAATGGTGTTAGGCATTTTTTCTTGTGCTTATTGACCATTTACACATCTTCTTTGGAGAAATGTTTGTTAAGTCTGTTGCCCATTTTTAAAATTGAGCTATTTGTGTTTTTGTTCTGTGTTGTAGGAATTCTGAATATTAAGCACTTATCAGATATATGATTTACAAATATTTTCACCTATTTAATAGGATGTCTTGTTACTTCTTGGTAATGTCTCTGGATACACAAGAGTTTCTAAGTTTGATAAAGTCCAATTCATCTAATTTTTTTTTTTTTGATTACTCATACTTTGGTGCCATGATCTTGGCAATCCAAGATTGTGAAAATTTACCCTTGTGTTTTTGTGGAAGAGGTTTGTGATTTTAGCTCATAGTTAGATTGTTGATTCAGTTTGAGTTTTTTGGTGTGTGTGGTATATTCCTTCCTTTGTAGGTGGAAATGCAGTTGTCCCAGCACTGTTTGTTAAACAACTGTTCTTTCTCCGCTGAGTGGCCTTGGCACCCTTGCTTAAAGTCAGTTGGCCTTAGATGTGCGGGGTTTAGTGTCTGGACTTTCAATACTGTTCCATTGGTGTGTATGTCTCCTTATGTGTTATGGTACTTAGGATATATATTTCTCATGTGTTTATTTACTTAAAAAACTCTTTAGGCACTTTAATCGCCATTTTTACTCTTTGTTTTTAATAAAACCAAAATTATAAGCTCCTTTAAGCATTTAACGTACTACACTTAGTAAATTCTAAAGAAATTTAGTATCATGTGATGAGTACTCTCCTGGGCTTATGTGGAAAGCATGAGAATGTACAAGACTTGTTTCTGCTTTCTGGCAAATTATAATTCACCAACTTAAAAAAAGTGCTGTACTTTTGCTTTGCCATTCTGTTTTTGTGTGAGTCCAACATTATGATGTCCTCAGGAAGTAAGTATAGACAATGAGATGCTTATTCCTGCTGAAGCAAAATTGGAATATTTAGCTGTTATAGTATCACTGTTTTTTCTTTGCTTTCATATGGTGGCATCTTTGTTCTTAATAAGCAGTTTTACCATTTACCAGTTTTACCCCTCTTCTTTTCTTTGTATAATTTGCTGCTGTTATATTCTACAACTAGTTTCCTAGAGAATGGTTTTCCTCTGTTTTGGTTTTATAAAAGACTATTTAAGCTGTTGTAACACTGAAGCTGCAAAACATAGTGTATCATTGAATCTTCCTTTGGGCAAATTTACATTCTGATGCTGAGACTTTTCACTGTGTGTTGTGCATATAGTATAATGGGCAATTGTCATGTGAACTTCCAAGGTGATTTTTTAGTAGTTGATAGCAATTTTCTAAAGATGTGCTCTTCTCATAAAAACTTAATTATGTTTATCCTTAGTTAATCAAGCATTGTGTGACAAATACAATTTGAGACACATATATAATTTAAAATTTTCCTGTAACCTCATTAAAAAAGCAAAAAGTGGCTAAATTAATTTGAATGTATTATACTTAACCTGATATATCCAAAATATATCATTCTAACTGATAATTAATATGAAAATGTTAATGATATTCTACATATTTTTTGTACCAATTTAGATTTTTTAGTTTATGTTTCAAAACGTAGATTTACATACTTAAGTTGTTCCCAACATACTTACGCATTTCAGTATTTCTTTTTTTATAGATTTTATTTATTTTTAAAGAGAGAGGATAGCAGGGAGAAAGAGAGGGAGGGAAACATCAACGTGTAGTTGTCTCTCATGCACCCCCTACTGGGGACCTGGCCTGCAACGTAGGCATGTGCCCTGACTGGGAATCAGCCTGGTGACCCTTTGGTTCACAGGCTGGCACTCAGTCCACTGAGCCACACCAGCCAGGGCTCAACTCAGTATTATTAACATCAAATTCCAAACGATATTGCAAAAGGAACTCTAAATTTTATCTATTTTTTTGTAATGTTTTGCAACCAATTTATATAACACTGTCCATTATAATTAAAGTCTTCTATATATTGATTCATGCCAGAGAAAGGTATAAAATCTTAAATATTATGAAAAACTTCAGTTTCAACATAAATTTTGATAACTGTATTGCTAGGTGATAAATAAACTTTTCCTTTCTTAGATGCTTCTGATTAAGCTTGTTTACATGTAGTGAGATACTGGTGAGACATGTAAAGAATACTGCCATTTCCATCTTCGATCATTGACTATTGAAAAGAATTCTGTTTTGAGTCAGTTAACAATACAGTAAATCTTTGTGAAATTCTTTCACTGTTTAACCACTGCTTTAGTGGCCTATTCAAGATTCACAGTGCACAATAGTGTATTAAAGACTGAGACATCTTACAAGAAAGAAACTCTCCAAAGCTTGCCTATCCTGCAAGTCTTAAACTTCTTGGACAATGGAATTCCTTTTATTAAAATCAAACCTTTCTATCCTATGAGAAATGCTGCCCTCTAGAGTCTTAAATTTAATTGTTCTTGCATTTGAGTATCATCATGCTACCTCATCTTAGTGTGTAGAAATTGTGACGGCTAATACTAAACGCATAACAAATTAACCAGATAGAAAAATCTTATATTGTCGAATTTTAAGAAAATTTAGGGAGATGGAAAACAATATAATAAATGCCTCCCTTATCGAACATATGCCATATTTATGGCTGTTAATAATCTTTTGAATAAATTTTCTTTATATAGGAAATTATGGAAACGCAGTACAAGTCTCCAAATTCAACAAAGCTTCATGCTGACAGGCTGTCTTTCCTTGTCTTCTTTGAGGACCTATAACAATCTTGCTTATGACAGTTACCATTCAAGATGAAGCCAGTTTCTTTATACTCCTTCTCACAATCCTCATTTTTTAAATCTATTAGCATTTAAAAAAAAGATTTTTGCTAACATATCAGCTAAAACTTCAGGAATATGTGGAGAAATGGGTTCTGGTGATGAGAAGGAAACATGCTTTTTGCGTTTGGCTCAGCGTATTGGCAAGGGGCGCTTACCAGAAGTTCTGGAGTCAGTCTTCTTGCTCAGGCAGCTGGGAGAAATCGTATTGTTTGCTCTGTTGATCCGTTTTGGCATTGGTCTATACTAAATGAAGTTGAATGCCTGCAAACTCACAGTTATAGTTAAGAATTAAAAAGACTGAGTGAAATAGGACTGATGGAATGGATATTTCATTATCATACCTACTTCCCCTGTCCACTCTCCACTATCCACAGAGGGGCCCAGAAGATACTTTATTCACCAGGTAATGAGAAATACTTTGATGACAGTTCTGTTATCTATGGAAAGCAATACACAGCAGCTCCCCTTTATCCACAGTTTTACTTTCTGCAGTTTCAGTTATCTGTGGTCAACTGAGGTGTGAAAATATTAAATTGAAAATTCTGGAAGTAAACAATTCATAAACTTAAATTGTGCACCATTTTGAGAAGCATGATTCAGTCATGTGTCATCTAGCTCTATCCACTGGGGACATGAATCATCCCTTTGTCCAGCGTGTCTACATTGTATATGCTACCCATTTGTTAGGCACTTAGTAGCTATTTAAGTTATCCATTTGACTGTTGTAGTATCACAGTGCTTCAGTTCAAGTAACTCTTATTTTACTTACTAATGGCCCCAAAGTACAAGAGCAGTAATGCTGGGAATTTGGATATGCCAAAGAGAAGCTGTTAAGTGCTGTGTTAAGTGAAAAGGTGAAAGTTCCTGACCTAAGGGAAGAAAAAACATTGAACACTGATGTTGCTAAGCTCTGTGGTAAGAACAATTCTTCTTTCTGTAAAATTTCGAAGAAAAAAGAAACTCATGCTAGTTTTGCTGTTGTACCTCAAACTCTAACAGTTACAGCTGCAGTGTCTGATGAGTGCTTAGATATTTTGAGAGAAACCACATTCACACAACTTTTATTATAATATATTGCTATAATTGTCCTATTTTATTATTAGCTATTGTTAATCTCTTACTGTGCCTGATTTATAAATTAAACTTGATCATAGGTACGTATGAGAAAAACAGCATATATAGGGTTCAGTACTATCTGTGGTTTCAGACATTCACGTGGGATCTTGCAACGTGTGCCCCATGGATGAAGCGGGGACTATTGTAATTGCTCTTGTCTGTAGGTAGCAGGAGATACTTAAACTGAACTTGTCTTTCTGGTTTCAGATGGTGGGGTTCTAGGGTAGCTCTAATTTTCATGGGCAAGGTGGGCATCATATCTATAAGGTAATATGACAGGCCTGATGATCGAGAGATGTGCTGACCTGAATGCTTCTTTTTGGCTGGGACTGAATGATCATGGGATCCCTGTATTTAAAAGAGATGGAGAGCCCACTGAGGTCCTACTTGTTTTGTATAACCCAAAGTTTCAGGCCTCACAGGTGAAGGTCTGCCTTGAACTATCACATGAGTGAGTTGTAATTCTTTACATACTTACTAGACCTGCGTCAGGCTGTAGGACCCATTCAGTTTTCCCTTTTAAAAAAAATTTGTTTATGGATTAGAAAAAACTTTTAACTTGTTTTGTTAATCTCACATCCCCTTGCAGTTTAGTTCATGGTTATAGAAGAAACCAGAGGGAAGGGGACATCACCCAAAGACACTGATATTGGAGCTGTTTTATAACTGATGGAACTCTGATTTTCATCTCCATTTGAGGAACACAAAGTGTTTTGTTCCTTCAGGGCTTAGCTATGCTCTTGAGAATCTTGTTTGGAGCTTGAGGTGTGGAATAAATGTGTATTTGGTTCTATAGCCAAGACTTGGTCTGTATTTTGCCTCATTTTATTTTATTTTTATTTTTTAAAAGATTTTCAGAGAGAGAGAAGAAGGGAGGGAGAAAGAGAGAGAGAAACATCAACGTGTAGTTGTCTCTCATGCACCCCCTACTGGGGAACCCAGCCCGCAACCCAGGCATGTGCCCTGACTGGGAGTCAAACCAGTGACACTTTTGGTTTGCAGGCCAGCGCTCAATCCACTGAGCCACACCAGCCAGGGATGGCTTCATTTTAAATAACCTCTCAATGTTGGAGAAATTTGTATGTTAGGAGTCCTATAGAAGGCAGAACTCGATTTCCTAGAATCTCTTGCAGCTAGGACATGGACATGTGACCTAGATGTCTTTGATCAGATGCATCTGTATGAGACATGAATTGAGAACAACTGCAGGTAACAGCTCTTGCTTGGAATTGCTTCCTGACGTGGATGGCCTAGTGTGGATGGCCCTTGGTGAGACACTGAGCTTTCACAGGCAGCAGGAGCAGCCATCCTAGTGAGCCTTATTTTCTGACGCTTCACTTTTCATGTTACCAGTGGTCAAAGAGTGGAGCACAATTTGTTGGGGAGACTTAGGTACTTTTCTTGGCTGAATACCCTCAACCTGATTCTTTCACTCTTTGAGGGGGAATTCTTGGAATTACCTGATGTATTTTAATACATTTCTTTTCTGTTGAAACCACCTGAAAGAGGTTTTGTTTTTTGCAGCTAAAAGCTTTGATTGATCTATTAAATTGTAAAGATTTTGTTTATTGTCAAAGTATTTTACTTTTCTAATTAAGATCCGAACAGTTACTCTCCACACTTACTCTCTTATTTTTTCCTCCCTAGAGGTCTGCATTTCTTTGCCACCTTTTTTTTTTCTACTTAGAATGCCACTTTTGTACATTTTGAATTGCTTCCTGTCCGTCATTACTAAGCTTCAAAGATGTGGTGAAACCTTTCTTGTACATCTCAGCAGTATGATGGACTCTTATCTTCCTCTGAATTCCAGAAGCACTTGTTTAGGCATTAAGTGCTAGTTTATTTTCTTTTTTTCTTTCTATATGCATCTTAGCTCTCACACTAAATGATAAGCCTCCTGAGAACTGGTAATATACCTCTTTCTGCCCCTTGCGCTATCTAGTAGAATGCCTTATATCTATTTTGACTGAAGGTTTAGCCGTCACTTTCATAATGCGTAGTAATTAGAGTTGCTGAGAATCACAATGATGCTGGAGCAATTGAGTTGAGATAATAAATTAGTTAGACTCACTTTATCATGGTCCTAGTGAGTCAAAAGAGTCTGGCAGTGGGGCCCAATTTCTCTTTTCCTCAAGGGATCTGAGACTTGCCTCTCATCCTGTTTTCATGAGTAGGTGGTCGTGTCTTAATAATGTTTTATAAGTTTTTGCATTGACAGAAGCCTTCAATTTCTTTCCTGACTTCCTAGTTACTTTAATTGTACCCTCTGGAATTGCTGTTCATAATCAGCAAGCTTACTATTTTCAATCTACAGTCATACATTAGTACTTGTTAGCTTCAGAACTTGTCAAACCCTGTACTATTCTCATTTTGCCAAGAAAAAAATGTTTCAGCACTCAGCACTTGCTAAGATTCATTGCGCTTGCTAGAACTTGTATGAGTTGTGACTTTGCCCCACAAGAGAAAATGCTTCATCTTTCGGTATTTATCGGTTTTCGCACTTGTTACGAGTTCTAGAACGAATTAAGGACAGGTTCCTAGGTACCACTGAAATTTAAAATTTTGTGTAAATGGTGAAATAATTCAAATATGCAAAAACTTACAGGAAGTAATATAACAGACATTTGTGTACCCAGCCTGAAGGTCAAGCAGATGTTAACGTTTTGCCTTGTTTGCTTTTTCTCTTGTTTCAAAATTCACCTCTCCCCATTCTTTCCCCACTCCTTCAGAGGTACCCTTTATCCTGAAGTCCTTGTGTGTCATTTCTCTGCTCTTTTCTACATATAAAACATACACATACCAGAGGCTGTGAAAAATATTTATGCAACATTGTGTTCTAGATATATTCATGTTGACACATAATAGGATTAGGTCATTCTTTTTACTTGCTGCTTGGTTAAATAAAACTCAGTTTCATCCTCTTAGATAACTAGGTACTACCTACTTTTCAGCAAATAGCATTGCGGTCTGTGCTGGGGAGTTTCGTACACAAGTACCTAGTCGCTGTGTAACTTTATCTGAGATGGACACCTAGAAACAGGATTTTTGGGTCACAAGGTGTAGGTGCCACTTCATCTTACCAGCTGTTGCCACGGCCAGTCCAAAGTGGGGGAACTACTTTGTACCCACCAGCATTTTATTTTATTTAATAATTTTTGCATCTCTGAAAGATAAGAAATGGAGTTTAATAGATTGCATTTTGATTACTTTGATTTCTAGTAAAGTTGAACATCTTTGCATGGAGTTTGGTCGTTCTAGTCTTCCATCCTGTGAATCTTTTCTCTGTGTTCTTTGCTAATGTATATTTTTTCTTTGGGTGTTGGCTTTTATATTGATTTGTGGCAGTTTTTAAATAATTGGATTAATATTTCTGGCCATGTGAATTGCAGATATCTTTTCTAATCTCTTTAACAGGCTTCTCTTCGGCTTGGTCATCGAAAGTATAATTTCTTGAGTCTTGGCCCTAAGCTGCTTTCTCTCGCTTTTTCATTCCTTTTCCCTAGGCAGTCTCACCACTTTGATTTCCACTTGTCTGCGTTCCAGACCTGTTTTGTAACTCATCCATCCTAGAAACAAAATGAGTCTAAAAAATCTGATCTCCTAATAATCTGCATCCATGCGATTTGACCCTAGTTTACCTTCTTAGCCTTGTCACAATGCCACGATCTCTTTTCTCCTTGCTTTTACCATGTTGACCCCTTGGTCCAGGTGTGATCTATATTTTCCTCCAGAGCCTTTGCTCTTGTTATTCCTGTGTTAATATGCACCTCACATTTTATTGTACATTGTCCTATTTTTAAAGTATATCAAAGATATGAACTAGGAACTAGTTATCAACTAGTTCAGTGAACTAGTTAGTCATTAGGAAAATGCAAATCGAAAGCCAATAGGGTGGGGATAGGATTGAGTGTGGGAGGTGGGGGTGGGTGGGACAGGGGAGAGCGATGGGGAGCAAATGGGGACAACTGTAGTTGAACAACAATAAAAAAACTAAAAAAAAAACAACAACCAAAAACTATTAGACAGCCACTACCTAACTAGAGGGGCTGCAATTAAAAAAGGCTGCAGCACACTTTCCGCGAAGACACCCAGAACGCTCCCATGAACTGCTGGTATGAGTATAAAATGGCAGAGCCACTTTGGAAAACTACTCGGCAGTTTCTTATAAATATAAGCATTACGCCGACCTTTGGATTCAGCAGTTCTGCTCCTGGGTGTTTTCCCAAGAGAAATGAAAATATATGTCCACAAAAAGCCTTTTTCAAGAACTTTTATAGAACATTTATTCATAATAGCTAATAACTGGAAACAACCCAAATGTCTATCAGTAAGATAATGGGCTAAAACATTTTGATACATTCATACAATGGAATGCTACCCAGTAATAAAAAGGAAGGAACATGCATACCAGACGACATGGATGACTCTCATAAACTCACCCAGCAAAAGATGCTGGACACAGTTTGGTACGATTCCATTTGTATTAAGTTCTAGAACAGGCAAAGCTAACCTAGGGTAAAAAAAAGGATATTGAACAGTGGTTCAGTTCTTAGTGGGAAGTGCTGGAGCACAACTGGGAAGGGGCATACGGGAGTTTTCTGAAGGGATAAAAATGCTCAGTATTTTACAGAGTTCTGGATTACACGAGTTTACTTGTCAGAGTGGGGTGGCCAAGGAGTGTATATGTCAATGTCTGTAAATTTTTTACCTAAAAATAACAAAAATAACAAGTTGGAGGCAGGAAGTGGAAGGTTTAGGTGAAACAAGAATGGCAGGATGTTGATGGTTGCTGAAGTCGGGTAATGGATGCATATGAATTTATTATACTATTCTGTTTATTTTGTGTTTGAAGTTTTCAACATATAAGGTTTTTTTAATGCAAATGTTATGAAAACACATAAATAGCACCTACGTTCTCCCTATCAGCTTAATAACTAAAACCTTGCCAATATCATTATCTTCCCTTGTGAACCATACCTTGATTCATGGCCCCTTCCCCCTCCCCAGTCACACCAATCACTGTCCTGAATCCCTCTTAACTTTTAAACATTTTCCAAATATCAGTCTAAAGGTCACTTCTTGAAAGAAAGCCTTTCATCCGTTAAAACATTCACTAGGGCCCTGGCTGGTGTAGCTCAGTGGATTGAGCACGGGCTGGGAACCAAGTGGTCCCAGTTCTATTCCCAGTCAGGGCACATGCCTGGGTTGCAGGCCAGGTCCCCATGAGGGCCATGTGAGAGGCAACCATACATTGCTGTTTCTCTCACTCTCTTTCTCCCTCCCTTCCCCTCTCTCTAAAAATAAATAAAATCTTAAAAAAAAACCCAACAAACATTCGCTAGGTTAAATGCCCCTGGTATGTGCATTCACAGCTTTTATCATATTTGTGATTTATTTGTTTGATTAGTTCATATCCGTCTTTCTAGTAGACTTTAAGTTTTCAGAGGTTCAGGGTATATTTATTCTTGCTTTCTTAGTGCCTAGCATAATAAATTTATTGGATGATTGTTCTGGTGTAGTTTTCTCTTTTTTATATTAACGATACAAAATTGAAGAGCTATTCTACTATTAAGTACTTTGTTGAATCAGTATGTTATAAAAAGTTATGAATGTGAGAGAATGATTGATAGGTAGTAATACTTTTTGATATTATTGGCATCTGATTAAAAAAGAAATAATACTATGTCCTTTGATCTGGAACCATGTTCAGAAGTCTGCCACTTGGTTCTCAAATGCTCTTGAGCTTCATTATGTTGTCTTTCTGTTTTCTTACTTGGAAGCCATGAAAATAAAAGACCCCTTTCCTATTTACAAAGATTATTCTAAATGCCTCTTCTTTTTTCTTCTCTAATGTGCTTCCTCCTTTGCCTATTTGTTGTGTTGTTTTTCAGGGATGACCATCTTTAAGGGCTTGTTGTTTTCTTATTTTTTATACTGGTAGTGTATATTTTAAACTGATATGCCTCACTTCCAAATGAAGAGATGAACTAATAAATAATACAGATTGATAAAAATGCTTTGCTTATAATTATACCATTAAACACATTATTATCTTTAAAGCAAATACACATTAACAGTATTGAAGGAGAGGGTTTATGTTTTGATTTTTGATATTTTGTATTTCCATGGAATACTTGGACAGTTTAACAAAATAGTTAGATTTTTGTTATGATTGTTTTTAACTTTGCCTCTTCTTGAGAGAGAGCATATTACAGTGTCTAAGAGTGTATGAGACTCAAGCTGGGTTGAGTCCTGGTTCCGCTGTTTCACAAGCTGTGTGACTAATCACGTGACTGAACTGCTTTGTGAATCTGAAGTTATTGAGAATAGAAACTTTTGGGCATTCAGTACCTCAGGAGTGACTTTTCTCAAAAAACAAAACAAAACAAAACAAAAAACCAGACCTGAGCACCATATACCTTTTTTTAAAAAATAACTTTTTTCTTTTTATGGAATTTATTGGGGTTATACTGGTTAACAAAATTATACAGATTTCAGGTGTATAGCCTTATAACTTTTTAATGAGCCCCCATTGCATGGAATAAAGTCCACATTCTAGAGCAGTGCAGATGTGGTTCTTAAAGAGCTAACAGGCATTTTCTACTAATCTATGACATGCATGTACATTCCAAACTTACTTAAGTAATTAAACATTTTTGAACTTACCATGGTGTTTTATGTATCTTCTTTTTTATATGAGTTATTCTCTGAGCCTAAAATATACTTTCCTTTATTTAGCTTCAAAAGTCTTCTAATTGAAGATTTTTTATCTTAGTTCAGTTAATTATGTCCTCATGCTAACTGTTATGTTTAGTAGTTAACACTATTAAAAGCTACCTTACAGTCATTTTTTTATTAAAGATGCCTGTCTTTTTTCTTAAATTGAGTTGCTTGATGGCAAGGACTGTGTATTAATCTTTACAGTATCTTCCCTGTCTTGCTTATTATAATTGATCAATTAATGCTGATCAGGTAAGTGAAAATATTTTTATTTTCCATTTTGAGAATATTATAGGGATTTTTCCGTTTTTAACTTTTTAAAAAAGTTATTGATTAGAGAAAGACAGAGAGAGAGAATATGAATTGATTTATTGTTCCATTTATTCATGTACTCATTGGTTGATTCTTACATGTGCCCTAACTGGGTATTGAACCTGGAACTTTGGGGTATTGGGACGATACTCTAACTAATTGACCTACCTGACCAGGGCGAGTTGTTCCTTTAGTTGTTTATTTGAAGATGGCACAGATTTCTACACTGATTGGTTCGATGGAAAACCAGAACAGAATAATTAAATAAAATATAAGTAGTTTGATCTGGGAACAGTTTTCTGAAGTTGGAACTAATGTGTTAAGTTGTTAAGTTACCTAGACTGGAAGGTCAAATTTCTAGAATGATTATTATGTTTTTGTTGTTAAAGTAAATGGCATGTAAAAGAACTTTTAAATTCATATGGCAAAACAGAGAAAAACTGCAAAGTTAGAGTCTCTGAGGTTTCTGATGTTTCATAGACTAACAAAAGGTTGCTTTATTAGCAGCGTTAATGAACGAATCGCTTTATTGGCTTAGGCATACTGGTAGCTTTGTCGGTCCAAAGAGCTAAGAGTTCTTATTTCAATTCATGATTATGTTAGAGTAGTGAAGTGAAAGCCGTTGACCTTCTCTTAAGCAGAAAATAGCAAGTTTTTACAAATAGATTAAAGCATTAAAAGGAATGTGATAAAGAACTAACATCAAATCCCTTAAGATACTTGAGTTTTAAAAATCTTTTTGTGTACTGATTTTACCACAGTAGATTTTAAAAATACGTATTAATTGGAATTAAAATAACTGTAATAGGATGGTTTTGTAGCGTTAGGTCTAAATGACTGGAAAAACTCAATCGTTAGAGTGGATAAACTTTAAATTCCCTAAATGATGATACATATTAAGAGCAGTATGAGATGCAGGAAATAATAAACTTTAGAGAAGGTGTAATGCCACTCACATGGCACACCTTCCAAGTTGTTTTTTTAATTTAAGTAAGTGAAATGCATTTTGCTTGTTAGAATCATTTTGGAAGTGCTGATTTGTTTCTGTTCATTTACATCAGAGATTACAGTAGAAGGGGTTAGTGGGTACCTGCTTCTAAATCAAAGTTCTTCAAAGCAATAGTTTCAAACTCCAGAATTGCAGAAATAAGGTTTGTATAGCAGCAATTCATTTTAAATAATTAAGTTTCTAAATGGTGGAATATTTAAAAATATAAAAAAACATGGAAAAATATAAGATACTCATGTATCCATACCGCCAAAACCAAATATTATTTTGCTATAATTATAGAGCATTTCAAGTTTCAGAACTTTTAAACTAAATTAGAAATACACTCGAGTATTAACTAATCTAATTCTTTTGCCTCCTTCCAAGAGGTAATTACCAAACTGGAGGTATCCTTTAGGTTTTTATACTTTTATGCACACATTTGTAAAAAAGGTTAAATAATATTGATTTGGTTTAAAATGTAAATAAATAGTAGTGTACTGTTTACATACTGTTGCAAGGTGCTTGAAAAGATAAATATTGAGTGCTGTGCCTTCTTTGTTAAGGAAATAGAAATATGACATTTTTAAAGTAAAAATTTAAATCTTTTAAAAATTATTACGGTGTGAAGTTTTTTGAAGCCCTTTGAAAGCTGTAGTAGGGTTCAGTAGAGGGTGGAGGTAAACTGTTGCTTTGCACTGGGTTGATTTGTGAAATACTGTATTTGGCCAAGTTGAAGGGGTGATGGGTAGTTTGAGAAATGATTTCTAATGCATTGTTCCATATATATATATATATGCAACAACGCATTAGAAGGTCTGGTATCTATATAACTACTTACAACTTTATTTTTTTTTTTTAAGATTTTATTTTTATTTATTTTTAGAGAGAAGGGAAGGGAGGGAGAAAGAGAGGGAGAGAAACAGCAGTGTATGGTTGCCTCTCACATGGCCCTCACAGGGACCTGGCCTGCAACCCAGGCATGTGCCCTGACTGGGAATCAAACCAGGACCGCTTGGTTCCCAGCCCGTGCTCAATCCACTGCGCTACATCAGCCAGGGCTACTTACAACTTTTGACTAGCTGAGATCTTGCTTTTTATTTATTTATTTTTTTTACCTATATTTTATTGATTATGCTGTTAACAGTTGTCCCACTGTCCTCCCCTTCTTGTCCCCCATCCTCTTATCCCCCCTTTCCCCACCCTTTAGTTTTGTCCATAGGTCATACACATAAGTCCTTCTGCTTCTGCACTTCCTATACTATTCTTAACCTCCCCTTGTCTGTTGTCTACCTCCCATTTATGCTACTTGTTCTGTGCCCCATTCCCACCCTCTCCCCCTACCACTCCCCTGTTGATGTTCCTCCATACCTTATATAACTCCCTTTAACATTTCATACAGTAAAGGCTGGGTGGTGATGAACTTCTTGAACTCGACCTTATCTGAGAAGCACTGTATCTGCCCTTGCATTCTAAATGAAAACTTTGCTGGATAGAGTATTCTTGGATGTAGGTCCTTGCCTTTCATGACTTGGAATACTTCTCTCCAGCCCCTTCTTGCCTGTAAGGTCTCTTTTGAGAAATCAGCTGACAGTCTTATGGG
>PVJI01019931.1:0-30014 GCA_004026765.1 Micronycteris hirsuta
AGAAAGCAAGCAGGGCATGGACGGAGACATTGAAATTAAGAACAGTCTATCAATGGCCGTGGGGGAGTGGGGAGGGGACAATGGGGAGAGGCGTTTTCAGGAATCACTGTAGAGGACACATGGAGGGAGCTAAGGGGGAGGTGGGAGGCTGGGGGGAGGTGGGGGGAGGGGAGGAAGAGGATGCAAATAACTGTAATTGAACAACAATAAAGTAATTAAAAAAAAAATACAATAACCAAAATAAAAGCTCAAACGATAGGGTCAACAGTGAAATCGAGGAGACAGAGGAAATAATCAATGAATTGGAAGAAATTACTCAACCTGAACAACACAGAGAAAAAAAGTATGGGAAAATAAAGAACAGAGTCTCAGAGACTTGTGGGACTAAAATAAAATACTTAGCATTCTTATCACTGGAGTCTCAGGACTGGAGAACAGGGCAGGACTCAAGAAGTACTAAAAAAAATTCAGCTACAAACTTCAAATTTGGCAAAAGACAAAAGCCTAAAGATTAAAGAAGCTAAGAAAACTCCAAACATGACAAACCCCAAAGAAATCCATGGCAAGACACATCATAGTCCTATTTCTGAGAAGTAATAGGTTAGGTCTCAGTTAACTCCTATCTTTCAGCACTCTGTTTAAATTAGGCTCTCCTAATATGCTATCCCATTGCACACTGGTATGCTTCCTTCATAAGACTCACCGCATTTTTAATTACTTGCTCAATGTAATCTTCTCTATTAAATCATAAATTCCGTACGGTCAGGGATTTGGTCATTGTTACATCATAGCACTTAATGAAATGTCTATCAAATAAAAGTTGCTTAATTAATATTTGGTGAACAATGAATGAATAAATAATTCTTCTTCCAAAAAAAAATCCCCTCTTAACTACCAATCTACTTTGTCCTTTGCTCAAAACTGTTCCAGAGACTCACCTCTTGACTGGTTGTGACTGCTTCCAGGTTGGCCTGCCCTTACCTTATTAGTTTGTAGAATTCTTGCATGAAATGCAGCTGGCCAGGCATGAAGCAACAAGTAAGCATAGGAGCGAATGGCATAAACTGGAGAATATTCCCAAGTCTGAAACCCCTTCCCATAGATGAGGTAGTGTGTCTGAAAGTACAAAACAGGTGAATTCAGGGTTATATTGGCCAAAAATCCTCATTAAACGGATGCAGGTGAAGTTTTTAAGCAAAAATATTAATGAGACAACAGTACACAAAAAAGCTGAAACTCTCAACAAGACTTGCAACTAATGGATAAGAATCAAAATTACACAATATTGGAAAATATTAGGACATTATAAATCCTACAAGATTACTGTTTGGCCAACATTTGGCCTTGGTCAGGCATTAAAAGTTTGAATTTTACCTTCTACTTATTTTTTTAAATACTTTCTAGCCAATACAGTGATGCTCTAAATCTTGTATTTTCCTTAAACCACCTACACTGAACATTCTTTATTTTTTATGAAAAATGTGATGAGAAAATTTCACTTCTGAATTTTCTATAATAGGAAGTCAACAGACATATAAATCTAAAAACCAAGAAATAGAATTATAAGCACATCATTTAGTAACAATGTTTATTTTAGTAAACATCAGAAGAAATAACTAAAAGACTGAGGTTTGAACACAAGAAGTGGAACAGAAGGTTACTGTTTTTCCCTTAAGTTCTGTAGTAATGGTTAACTTTAAAAACTATCTAAAAGTATCACTTTGATTAAAAAATGTTTAAAAGAAATGATAAATAACATCTTTAAAATTTTTTTAAATTTATTTATTTTCTTTTTTCCCACCTGAGGACATTTTTTTCATTGCTTTTAGAGAGAAAGAGGGAGAGAGGAAGGGAGAGAAATATTGATGGGAGAGAGAGAAACATCAAATTGAGACAAAAACATTGACTGGTTGCCATCTGCATGCGCTCAGAACAGGGATCATACACACCTAGAAGGGGGATGGAACCAAAACCTAGGTATGTGCCCTGACTGGGAATTGAACCTGCAACCCTTTGGTTACCAGATGATGCTCCAACCAACCACACAGGCCAGGGCTTTCTTGATTTATTTATTCATTTATTTTTAAAGAGAGAGGAAGTGGGCGGGGGAGAAACATTAATTTCTTGTTCCAGTTAATTTATTGCATGCATTGGCTGATTCTTGTGTGTGCCCTGACTGGGCAATGAACCCGCGACCTTGGCATATCTGGATGATGCTCTCACCAAATTACATCTTTTTGTAAAATAACCAAATACCCTACAGCTTTCAATAGTTACTACTGCTAAATCATCAGCTTAGAATACAAAAGTGAAAGTAAAGTTATTTTACTAGTAGTTACACTTGTATATAGTATTTATATTTTGATTGGTAACAAGGTCCCAGGCAGTGAAATCAAGAACAATAACAACAAAAATACCCAAAGAAATCACCTACTGGTTCCCAGTAGTTGAATGTTTCATCACAGTCAGAGATGTTGCTCAGGAGAGCAGCACATAACCTTGCTGAGAGCAAACATTTGAAAGCAGTAGATCCTTCAGGTGCCCAGACTTGTCCTGCTTTGTTCCCAGATGACCTGCTCAGAAGCAAAAAAGAAAAAAAAAAAAGTATGTGTGTGGAAGGACCTACTAAGTAGGAGGGCTAAAACTAGACAAAAAAACACAAGAATGACAAGGCACATTGAAACGCTAAAGTATTCACCTATAAAAGTGAGCAGTTAGTTGCTGTGAGTAGACCAACCTTAATAATCCCTTCCATTTCTTGTTTTTCAGGTGTAAGTTAATTCATACACTTTAGTTCCAGGCATCTTTGGCGCTCCATTTACCCCGTCAACTAATCACTCACTCGAAGACCACAAAGCTCTCATCCTGTTTCTTTCTTCTTTTTACAAGGTCATGGCTTTCCATAGCTTTATTCATTTGCCTATTTGTTCCAATGTACAGAGGCCTAACATGTGCAAGGTGCTGTAACCCCTTCGAAATCCGTATGTTGGCAACTCCTTTAAATGCAGTCCTGACCTGCAGCTCCTGGGCTTGGGGAGAGAGGTGGTTGCTGGTGCTGGAGGTTGTGGGGCCCTCGAATTACAGTAAAGGGTCAGGACTTTTGGGAGAATGAAGGAAACAGTGAGGGACAGTCGAGAAAGGTATCCTCTTTCCTCCTGCCAACTCAAACACCAAGACGCCAGACCACTCCTGGGCCTGGGCCAGGAGCCTCACAGACCCGCACCCCAGGGTTTCCTTACAGCAAACAGGGGACCCGAGGTGGGGACTCTAGGACGCTGACACACCCAGGAAGAGCAGAAGGACCTGCGTGCAGAAGCCGGGACCTCCCTGCAGGAAACCTGTTGCGGGCGAAGCCCTCCAGGGGCTGCCCCGCGCCGCCCGCCCGGCCACGCCCCCGCCGCGCCCGCACACCTACTCGGTCCGTGGCTCCGCGCTGCCCGCCTCCCGGCTGCCCAGCAGCTCCCGCAGCTTATCCGCGGCCCAGGCCGTGTCCCCGCCACTGCTCCCGCTTCCCTTAAGGCGCTGCCGAGCCCCTCGACTCGCCATGACCAGCGTAGAAGAAAAAGGTAGAATTCGGCACCGCACGAACACCGCGATCGGGGAGACAGCGTTGGCTGGCAAACGGTGTCCGCCGAGGGACAAAAGACCTTGACATGCGCAGAAAAGACCAAATTATAGCATTATGGGGTCAATTGGGGTAAATCCCTGAGTAGGAAAGAAGTATGACCTGAGACTACTTTTTATTATCACAGCTATTCCTTCCACATACTTGTAACTATGGCCTTTTCTCCCTCCATCTCTCTCTCCCTTCGCTTTTCAGCATTCTCCACAATCCTACAAAAAGTTCTTCAACGCCCCCCCCCCCCATTTAAAAGAAAGCACCAGTAGAAAGCAGTTAAACTCTACAAGGTGAGTACGTGGAGATAGTCAGTTAAAAATCATAGCACAGCTGTTTACCAAGGGGTAAGGTCCTTAAAAGGTCACTGACCACTTGCCCTGTCTGTATTTTGTTAAGAATGGTAAGGACAGCCTGTAGCAATTTGAACTGCTTCAGCGAGACAGAGCTGTAATGGGGGGAAAAGTTAAAGACAAGAAATTCTATGCAGCATACTCAATCATACACCCATGGCCGCTACTGCCATTACAGCATTATGGTATGCATTTTAACATTTTATCCTTTTTATTTTTTTTTAAGATAAATCCTTTTTTTTTTTAAGATTTTATTTATTTATTTTTAGACAGAAGGGAAGGGAGGGAGAAGGAGAGGGAGAGAAACATCAATGTGTGGTTGCCTCTCACGCACCCCCACTGGGGACCTGGCTTGCAACCCAGGCATGTGCCGTGACTGGGAATCGAACCAGGACCCTTTGATTCGCAGCCCATGCTCAATCCACTGAGCTACACCAGCCAGGGCAGATTTTATCCTTTTTAAATTTAATACTCATAACAACCTTGTTTTATTGAGAAGGAAACTGAGGCCCAAGGTTGCATAGCTAGGAAATGGTGCAGCCATATTCCAACCCAGGTCCAACTCAACCTAGGAGCCATATTCCAACTCAGGATTTAATACAAAGTCCATGCTTATCCAACGAGATCAAGAGAAAGCTCCTGATTTCATACAGGCATTTTTACACAAGCATCTTGATGATATCGTGCCTGTGATTCTCAGGAGTCATTCACCTGCTCCTGACATTCTGCCTAATCCCCCAGTCACAGCTCTCCCCCACCCCGTGAAGCTCTGTACCAGTAACTAAAACAAGTTTATAGGGAGACCGCTAATATTGACAGGGTCCCAGGTTATGATTTCATACTAAAAATTCCCAAGTATTGAAAATGGCAATTAATCATATTGATCAATTTCCACATGCAATTATTAGTCCCCAAGTTCAGACATCCCAGCCTAGCTCTATCTCATACATCCATCTCTTTTTTTTTTTTTTAAGATTTTATTTATTTATTTTTAGAGAGAGGAGAAGGGAGGGAGACAGAGAGGGAGAGAAACAGCAATGTATGGTTGCCTCTCACATGGCCCTCACTGGGGACCTGGCCCGCAACCCAGGCATGTGCCCTGACTGGGAATCGAACTGGGACCGTCTGGTTCCCAGCCCGCGCTCAATCCACTGAGCTACACCAGCCAGGGCGTTCTTTTTCATTTCACTCTAATCCAGTCCCATCTCTGCCTCTACTGAGGACTACTATGATAGCATCCTTACAAGGATCTCCCATCTCAAATTCATCCTGTGCAACACTGTCCAATTAATTTTCAAAAGCACTACTCTTGTGTCACTTCCTTGGTTAAACATCACAATTTTCCTATTGCCTGCCAAATAAAGTACAAACCCCTTATTTTATCAATCACAGTCTTTCATGAACTACCGTATTTTTTGGACTATAAGACACACCATGGAGGGCATGTGGACAGAACCAAAGGGGAGGAGGGAGGCTGGGGAGGGGGGTGGGGCTGGAGGGGGAGGGAGGAGGGGAAGGGAGAGGATGCAAATAACTGTAATTGAACAACAATAAAGTAATAAAAAAAAAAAGAATAAAAAAAAAGAAAAGACACACCAGACCATAAGACGCACTTAGGTTTTAGAGGAGGAAAATAAATTTTGAAGTAAAAAATGTGGTAAAATATTTAATAACATAAATAACATAATATTTCACCAATGTAAATGTAAACAGAACTCAGGTAAGCTACATCCAGACTATAAGATGCACCCCCATTTTCCTCCCAAATTTGCAGGGGGAAAAATGCGTCTTAGAGTCCAAAAAATATGGTAACTCCAGCCCCAACTACTTTTCTAATCTTATCTTCTACTACCTTCCTATACGTATTTTACATTCCAATTAACTAGCTTGAAAAGTACCCCAAATGCTCCATTAGCTATACCTCTGCTCCTGTATGCCCTGTCTGGAATGCATGGCCTTCCTGCCTAACAATCATGGGTGCCTCCCATGATACCCCTGCCCTTGTTTTAAGATCCAGCTCAAATGCTGCCTCAGTCTTGTACTAGGCAGTACTGGGGATGGAAGAAAGCTATAAATTGCTTACCTGCCTTTAATGAGCGTATAGTCTACGTGAAGATCTAAGCAATACTTGTCTGCATAAGAGATTCCTTGATTCTTCACTCCCCAAACTTAATCCTATGCCAGTTTTCCCATTTGCTATTGATACTCTATTATTCTAGTTGCTCAGGTCAAAAACCTAGGGATTCTGCTTGATTCCTTTATTTCTCCAACTCCACACGCTCCACCCATGCACATATATTTAATTCATCAACAAATCTTCCTAATAATTATCCAATCCAACAACTTCTTACACACTGGCCCAGGTCACCATGATCTCATTTGCACTATGATAATATCCTCCTAATTTGTTTCTCTGCTTCCATTCTTGCCTTCCTATATATGTTCTTCTCCAAATGTAAGAATAAGTAAGATAATTATCTCCTTCACAAAGTTTATGATATAATTCCAGTTGGTGAAGCCTAACTATTAACTAGCAGAAACATTTACTAAATCACATTGAGTACCCCATTTTTCAGAGTTCTGAGCTGAGCCAATCTCCCAGTGTTCCTTACAGATGCTTACAATAGAGGTCCCCCATATCTAGGGCAGCAAATTTTAGAGTTAATTGAAGTTGAGGGATTACTGTTGAAGACTAGGGAAAGAGGAGTAACAAAGTGGCAGAAGGAACCTGGGCTGTAGAGTCATATGGATCCAAATATGAACTCTAAATCTGACACTTATTAGTTCCATGACTTTAAGAGTAGTCAACCATTTATTAAAAAACATGATGATGATGATACCAATACTAATTATGGAGCACTTACAACTTACCCAAACTAATAAACATCTAAAAATCACTCTTGTTAATAGATTTGGGAAGAGAAATTGACAGTGTGAGAAAAAAAAAAAAATATATATATATATAGAAAATACTGTCCAGAAGGTATCCAGCCATGTAAAATGAAAAATAGAGATATTTATTGAAGAAGATAAAAGATACAAGAAACATTGCATATAGGGTAATGATACTTCAGTCCCCTTCAAAGTAGGCACCTTGGGACCTCACATAACTCTCCCAATCACCGCCAGCTGTCCTGTCGTATTTTCCTGAATCTCACTGATGGTCTGAAATCTCTGCCCTTTCAAAAGTGATTTTAGTTTTGGGAAAAGCCACAAGTCACAGGGCATGAAATCTGGGCTGTAGTGGGGCTGAGTCACCTGCGTGATTTTATGTTTCACCCAAAACTCTGCACACAACGTGATGTATGAGTGGGTGTGTTGTTGTGAATCTGCCAATCGCCAGTTGCCCACAGCGGCAGCCTTCTGAATCATCCAAATGGTTTCTGCAGAGGAATATTCAAGTTTAATCTGATGCAGGTTCATTGCTGTACTCAGTCATTTGGAATGCAACAGCCACACAGTACATGTGCTCACTCAATGGTGTCCACCACTCCTACTGATGAGTACAGTGAAGTTGTCATGCTTTACACATGCACACTCTAGGTCACTCTCCTTGGCTGCCAGATTACATCGATGTCACTCAAACCATTCTCATTATAGTAACAATGGCTGAACTTTTTCAGGACAGATTAATATATATGTATTTGATGAGACACTCAAGTTATATCGCCTCTTTAGCAATAGAACGTCTATAGTACATGATATTTTTTGTTTTCCTAGTCATTTCTCAGGATCAAATTATTGCACAACTCCATACATCACCAATTACATTATAGTCTACAAGTTTAAGTGATCAAGTCACAGGTATCTTTAAAGTCAAAAGTCCCAAGGTAAAAAATTTTACAAAAAAAAAAGGAGTCCAGAAAGGACTCCCAGTTACAAATTATTTTTTCATCCCATACCCATGAGGATTACGTTGCAGATACGAATTTACTAAGCTACCGAGGTGTCACATGCAGTCGTCGTTGAATCTCTTTCCTAAACTGGGACTGCATTGATGCTACCTGCTGTCGGGTAAGGGCCTTGTCACAGGTCTTGTAGGTCAGCCTATAGCACAGACTGACCCGTTCAGTCTCAGGATGCTGAAAACGACTAAGGAATTGTATGGATATGACAGTGTCCTGGGACACTGCTCGGGCCACAGTGTGAAACTCCAGTTCATCAAATCCTTTCTTCTCATCTAACCAAAAACTAATATCATGCACATAGCTCGGAGGATATAGAGAATAGCTTTTAAAGGGTTCTATTTTTCCAGGGACAAAATTTTTCAGGAAACGTTTGTCAAAGGTCCACAGTATCCTCCAGTCAGAGATGCCCCAGACAAGCATGGCTAAGAGGTCCAGGTTTATTGACACAAACACACAACACTGGTCCTTGGGTACAATGCTTGGAACAGATGTGGTAACAGACCCAACAGTCAGACCCTTGGCACAATCTGGGCCAAAATTATGAGACTTCACATCAATCATATAATCTTTCCCATTTGGTTGAAAGATGAATTCTACTGAACTGCTCCGTTTAGAGCCCTCCAGCACTGTCCGCGTCAGAAGGCTATCTAGAATGCCCTTCAGGCGGTCCAGTAGTGGCTGAAGACAGCCATCCTTCAGATTTTTATTAAACCCAAGGATAAATAAAGTCTCGTGAAATGCTGGCATTGTGAAAGGCGAGATGTAGCACTTCCGAAAAACAGGCCCACTGAGGACGTACAAGGAGCCTGGGAGGAAGTCTGGTGCTTGGATGACAGCCTGAACGTGAACTAGGAGAGAAGGTCTAAGCCAGATCTTGGCTTGGCGACAGATTCCTTCATGAACTTCTTCCTCACCATCTCTTCCAGGGCTCTTGGGAAGGCTAAGTTCTGAAAATGACACTAGAAAGTCCTCCATGTCTCGTGGTGTCCCACCTGTCAGGGATTCAGAATTTGAGTTCTCTTCAAGGAGATTAATCCAAAAGGTGGCTGATAGAATGTCACAGTTCCAGGAAGTGAGGACACTGGTTTCTGCCTGTGGCAGCAAAGGGAAGGAACACTTCAGCATTTTTAGAGGGAAAGCTTTGCCCAATTCAGCAATCAGTTTCTCATTGATGGTTTTGATAGGATGACGGGAAGATGCTTCTAGAAAACCCCTGTTTATACACAAAAACAAAATAACCTTTTTAATTTAAATAATTGTAATGTAGTTAGAATTAAAAGTACAGATAATTGAATAGAAAAGAATTATCCTTAAGTAGATCCTGAAAGGAAACAAAGAAATCGTCCACCAAAAACAGAGATATCATGTGTTTCAGAACTCTGACAACCACCATCCCTACACATACCAGAAAATTTTTAATTCTAAAGAGGCTTATATAGGCCAGACTGACAAGTATTCAGAGTACCAACATCGTTAACAGTACACGTAACATTCATTTAATATATGGTTGCCATCAAGCCAATCAGGATACAGATAGAGATAGAAGTGATTCCAGTAAAATAGCAGTTACCTATTCAACTTTCCTACAAGTGCTTCTGGTTCTGGAAAGGAAAACCACTGGTCACCCAGTTTGATCCTGAAGATTCTTGGTTGTGAACCTTCAAAGGGTAAGCTCCGGGTGAAGATATGGTTCAAAGCACCTTCTACATGAAAGGATTTATTTTGACTCCTGGCAAAATAGACACCAAATATGAAGTCTGTCATTATTAAAGAAAGGAAGTCTTTCTGAGACTGATCAGGAAATTGGCAAGGAAAAAGTTTGCCTATGAGATTTTTCTTTTATCATTAGTGAGAGATGAAAAGGCTTGGACCTCTGTTATCACTTACCTATATCCAGTGCACTTGTACCCTGGCACAGCCTCACAGCTGAAGGAATGCACATCACTTAAAATGAATCCTCCCAGAGCTGCCATGGCAACCACTTGCCAACTGTTGTGCCATTCTCTTGTGGGATTATCAGCAGGAGTCCCACCTTGTCCTCTACACAATGCCACATGTACTTCTCCTTCCTCTGCAAGAACATCTGCACAGCTAATGGGGGGATGGAGGGCACCAGCCATTTATCAGAAACAAGTAGAAATTAACCACAGGAGTTAGATATATGGTTTGGCTATGAAATAATTAACACCCAATCATACCCATTGGCAAAGGTCTATTAGACTTCAAACATGCAAAGAAAGTAGCTAGAATTAAGTAAGAATGTAAATTTAATGTTCTGCTCATAACTGACACTAGCAGCTGACCATGGCGTTATCCAGCTTGGCATTTGCAATGTTCACCTACATGTCATAGAAAGGTCAATGTCTGCAAAATTCCTGTACAGGATTCACTGATCAGGCTACTCTTCCCTGTGGAGAAAGTTGTTCTTTCTACTCCCCTCCTGGCTGTTAAAATTCTATACATCAAATGCTAATTTAAAATATTGCCTCTGAAAAGTTTGTTAACTGACCTAAAGAGACCTCCTGCCGTACTACATGTTTTGGTATAATAGTGTAGAGCAGAGATTTTCAACCTTTTTCATCTTGTGGCACACATAAACTAATTACTAAAATTCTGTGGCACACCAAATTTTTTTTTGCTGATCTGACAAAAATAGGTATAATTTTGATCAATTCACACCTGATGGCTACTGTTGTGTTGGCTGATGTCATTTTTTTATTTGACAATCTAAAGGACAAGAGGTCAGTGTCCCTGACTAAATAGTGAAGTATTGCATATTTTAAAGATTCTTCTGGCACACTGGTTGAAAATTGCTGGTGTAAAGCACTGTGGTAAATTTGAGATAATTTTATGAGGTAGTCAATATAAATACCTTCAGTTTATAGATGAGGAAGAAAAAAGGGTTAAGTAAGCTTACCTAAAATCATGCAACTCTTAAGTAGTAGGCGTGGATTTGAATCCAGGCAGTTTGGCTCCTAAATCCATGCTCTTACCATGAGACTACACTGGCTACCATTATTATGCATGATTAAAAATAGGTGATCATCTCTTTATGTGCCAAAAAACACGTTATTTGTACTTTTATTTAGTATTTAGGGTTATACGGCTGCCTTTCCAACAAGACTGTGTGTTGTTTTGGAACTTTATATTCCCTCTAAACTTATCATAGTAATTTAGACATGTATGCCTAATTTCCCAAACTAAAATGTTTGAGTGCATTATGTAATGTGCATCTTAAAACATTTTAATTGTGAGTGCTCTTCTTTCCTCACCTCTGGAAAAACTTGGCAAGCAGTTCCCTGTTCCTAGCTACTCCAGCTTTGCGTCCACAGTGTGGAAAGTTA
Source organism: Micronycteris hirsuta (assembly GCA_004026765.1). Classification (NCBI taxonomy): domain Eukaryota; kingdom Metazoa; phylum Chordata; class Mammalia; order Chiroptera; family Phyllostomidae; genus Micronycteris; species Micronycteris hirsuta. Next base: position 11,222 of record PVJI01019931.1, read on the forward strand.
AAACAAATTTGATCGAACTCCCTGTCGTGCAGTTCAAAGGCATCTGCCAGCTGGGTACAGTCCACACCAAAACGTATCTTGGTACCTGAAATATAGACAGCAGGATGTCTTAACAGAGAATCAGAGAAAATCCTTCCCTAACCTGGACCGTGCGAAACAACTCTGGTCTACGCACGCAGCGGGCTTCCTGTAAAGGTTCTTGGGATGCTCAGACGCAATCCTCACGTTACTCGAGTCCCCAAGTTCCCACCCTTGCCACCTGGGGCAGCACCAGCCCCTGGGCGGGGCTTCGCGGAGGGGTCGGCCTAGCTACCTCGCTCACGCAGGCGTTGCAGATTCCCCCAGGCCACCGGATCCCGGGCTAAGTCGGCCGGGAGCTCGAGGCAGGTGGCAGTTAGACTCGTGCTGGGATCCAGGGTCTCGCTTACTGCGGCGGCGAAGGAGAAATTCCCCTCCCCAACCAATAGGAGGCGCCGAGGGGCCATAGCCGCAACCTGCTCTCCGCTCGCGTTCTCGGTAGCGCTAATTTGTGACGTCACTTCCTTCGCGGGTCTCTGGCTCCTCCCTCCTCACCCGTCGCTGGTTGATGACGCAACACAACGCTTGGTGGCGTTGGCAACCTAGTATAGCAAGAGCCAGGGAGGAAAACAGCAATGAGTAAAACGCTAGACACAGACCGCGCCGTACGTCACCCCACCAATACCCCTTCGGAAATGTCAAAATAAATGCCTCTTAGACCGAGGGTGGCCTTGAGCGACTCCATCGCACGCGCGTGAGGCCACAAGCAGTCAGTGACGCGGAGGGGCAGGCCGAGGGCGAGGCGAGTTCTGAGAGAAGGAAGCGGGTCCGGGCTCAGGCCAAGGAGAAGTTAGGTATGTTTTGTACGTTCCTGTCATAGAGGATTGTATAAATCATCTCATCCGAAATGGCTGCTCGAATTTCTCCAGGTGGTTCCATCTCCTGCCTTCCCTTATTCAAGAAATAGTGCCTAAAATGTTGGAATCCCCTTAAGATACTAAAAGAAAGAAGGGGAAAAAATACGGAGTACCTGTTATGTGCCACTGTGAGGACAATTAGATATTTAAATGAGCAAGATGGAGCCTATGGTTTCACTGAGCTTGTAGTCTGGCCAAGGATGCCCTGCAGAAAAGGCAATTCTGATATAATGAGATGCCATGCTAGGAGTGGAGTAATTCGGGTTGCCGTGGGAGAACGGTGGGGTCGTGCTGGACCGGCTCCTGCAATCCTCCAGAACGGAAGGCTGCCCCGAGGGCCCCTGGCCAGGAGGAATGTGCATTGCTTTAGAATGGATTTTAATTCCCTCCTTACCTTCTTCTGGGAGTGGCCTCTTGTCCTGGGTGATTGCTTTTTGACCTTTTCTCTTTTGCACATACACACTGAGATAATGCAGTTTAGATCATGTGCAAGACACGTGCCCCCTTTGTCTGAGACCCTTGAAAACAAGTCTTGGACCCAGGGAGGTGTGGTCCTGCTTCAGGGATCTGCCATCGGTGGTGCTCCCTGTAATGTGAGTAATAAAGGCTACGTCTGTTCCGTCCAGTTGTCCTTGTGGTTTTTTCCGCATATCTGAATGAGCACACAGAAGGGAAAACTTACAATTCTTAGGGGGAGAAGTGAAAAATTTCCTGGAGTTGAAACGAGTTGAAAGCTAAGGGGGGAAAAGTACACTTTTCCAAAGGACAAAAAGAACAATATATGCAAAAGCATGATGGAGAAAAAGAACTGTTGAGCTTGGCTGAAATGTAATTGGAGGGAGAGTGAGTAACAGGTGAGACTGAAAAATAAAGCAAGAGTTGGGTCATCTAGAGCATTATAAGCCATTGTAACAGCCTGAACCTTATTCTGAAACAGTGGCCAGATACTGAAACATTTTAAATCTGTAGGAAAAGGACACACTTAGATTTTCATTTTTGAAAGTCCTGCTGTTTTTGTGGAGGAGGACTGGAGAAGAACTAAGCTGATGGCAGGGAGATCTGATAGGAGGCCACAGCAGTAATGGCATCCAGGGCTGATAGTGGTCTGAATTGGAACTTGGCAGTGGAATAGAGGGTAGTGAGCTGATTCAAAAATCAATAAGACCTAGTGATTGGATGGATGTAAATGGTTGAAAGAGAAATCAGTGTCAAAGATAAGCCTCAGGTTCCAGGAGTAGACAACAGAGTGGACGGTGGTATCCATCCTACAGCCCCAGGACAGTATCGCCTTGGTCTGCAGTCTGAATACTAAGCCTGTTGGACTTTGGGACCAGCTACTTTTCAGTCATCATGCTGTTTGTTGACATCAGTGCCTGCATCTATCTTCACAAAGGCATATGGTGTGAGGACAGTTACCTTTAAACCTACAGTATTAGCTTTGTCCCTACCTGTGGAAAGGTGGGTGAGTGGTGATTCCCAAATCATGGCCACCTGGTCATGGTGATTTGGGTGATATACATTTCTTTCCTTGCTCGGACAACTGAGAGGGCCAGATTTGGCAACATCTCTTCTTTTAAAGAACATGGACCGGAAGTGGAAGGCTTTCTGTCACTTTCCTGTAGAATCTACAAACATAAATTACTCAGCATCAGATTATTCTTCTTTGGCGAAGGTATTGTCCTACTCCTAAGCCAAGGAACCAGACTATTTTTTAAATTATTATTTTAATCTTTACTCAAGGATATTTTTATTAATTTTGGGGGGGGTTGGGGGAGGAGAGAGAAACGTTGATGTGAGAGAGAAACATCCATTGGTTGCCTCCTGTATGTTCCCCAACTGGGGATCAAACCCCACAACCTAGGTAGGTGCCCTGACAAGGAATCAAACCCACAACCTTTTTGGCATACACGATAATGCTCCAACCAACTAAGCCACCTGACCATGGCCATCTCTCTCTCTCTTTCTTCTCTGTCAATAATAAAAATGGGTAGACTTTTGATTTCCTACAAAACTGAAATTCAGACATTGGTCATCTGGTATGTTCAAAGAACAGTTGCTTGAGAGGGCAGGCAGAAGAAGAAGGTGCTGGAATGAGTAAGACACATCCTGTCCTTGGGATTCTACAGTTTAAGGGATTCCACACATACTTCAAGAACTCTTGACACATGGTAGAAATCATAAATATAGAAAGACATGAACATGAAGTACTGTGTGAGACAAACAAGGAAAGGCATATGGAATAAGTGGCATTTGAACTGGGCCTAGAAGGAAGAAAACTGTAATTTATTGTTATCTAGTTTTCCAGTTTTCACTTGTCCCTATTCTCTTTGTAGCAACACTCTTAGTTCTTAAATTCCCATATCTCAAAATGACCTGAACATTTAGCTAGTATATAGTATTGGGAGTACTAAAGTTTTTCTATCTTTTCGAGGGGGAGCATTTGATCTCTATAGTCATTCATTACTGCTGAATGAGAGGATAGCTCAAAAGACTTGTGGACCTGCAGAAAAAGAAACAATTAATTTGTGAGGAAAGTCTAGATTTTTAGTAAGGTGTGCTTGTATTGTGCTTGGCCAAGGGTAAAAAAGGGGTGCCTTTTCTGCTCTCTGATTTGTGTAACAAGCTTATCTGTTCTCACCTTTCCCCAGAGACAATTCCTTGCCTGTTTCCTTACAAACCCACACTATGGCAGCCTCATTAATGCAGATGGTCATGCTGAAGTGTGGACAGATTGGAATGATATGTCCAAGTTTTTCCAGTATGGATGGAGATGTACCACTAATGAGAATGCCTATTCAAACCGTACCCTGATGGGAAACTGGAACCAGGAAAGATACGACCTAAGGCATATTGTGCAGCCCAAACCTTTGCCTTCCCAGGTAATCTCAACTTTCTATGTTTCCTTCTGTTAGCAAAACAAATACTAGTGGCCATTTTAGAGGTAGTAATTTGGTAACTTCTAATGCTGAAATCTCTCATGCTTCTGTTCAATGAAGTGGTTTAGGAAGGGCAGCAGTTCCTTAGCTGGAATACTTATTTCACTTTACTATCAAGTTGAATATTGTACTATTGTAAGGTAATAAAAAGATGGGTAATACTCTTTCTCTTGCTTCTGTGTGAACTTTATTCATCTACAAAAATATATAATGTCTTCTGACTCAGCCTAGCTCTTCCCCTGTCCTTGCCCTTGTAGTTCTCCTAAGCAAACAAACACACAAAGGTTATGAAAGTTGAGTAATGACATATAGACCTCTAGTTAATCTAAAATATGACAGAGACTGTTAGAGTTCATGTCACTGTGTCCTTTATTTCCCAGTATTGCCTATAGACTCATATTTTTAATCTATTACTTTTTCTTTCCAGTTTGGACACTACTTTGAAACAACGTATGATATCAGCTACAATAAAAAAAAGCCACTTTCAACCCATAGTAGGTGGACTATTCTTTTTAATTCTTATAGTCTCAGGGCCTAATTCAGGGCCTGGAATGTAGAAGGAACTCAAACAAAAGTAAACTGAATAAGTGAATGAATGAGTGAATGATATTTCTCTTTTCTGAATTTTGACAGGACTCTATATTTCCTTAGAATTAAGAATGAAATTGGTTACTAAGACTCCTTGCTATTGACTGATTTCACTTGTCTTTCCTTCTCTTTTCTCTTCCCTTAGGATTTAAGCGAGAACCTCACTGGTTCCCAGGACATCAACCTGAGCTGGATCCCCCTCAATACAAATGCACAGAGAAGTCAACTTATATGAGTAGCTATTCAAAACCTCAAATTGGATATCACTCTGCATGTGTGTGTAGTCATAATAACTGCTCATTTCAGGGTCACCTAGGATTCTAAGAAAAAATAAGAAGCTTCATTTTTCCACAGTCGAATACAGGAGGGAGCATATTCTAAGCACACCTAAGAATTTAGCAGACTATGGCATAGTTTCACTCTCTGAATAAATAAAGCACAGAAAATGTTCTCTACCTTCTTTTAGCCAAGATTTGAATGTCAAATTTAAGTTGATTACATCTATTAGTTATACCTTAGGGGTGCTGTAGAAGGGCAATAAAAAAATTATTTCTCTCAAATATACAACCAGTCTGCACTTCCCTGTCTTGCATCAGGAGCAAAATTCAGGAAAACTGAGGTTACATTTGGCTAGATGCTCTCTGGATATGAGTCTGGTAGACAAGGTCACATGGTGTAATTTTAATGTGATCTTAATGAACATTCCTCTTAAGGACTAGAAAAAGAAAAATAATTTTTTATTATTAGGAAGAATTTAAAACATAAAAACTAGAATATTATAATGATTATCCATCTTTAAGAATTTTACTACCCCTACTTTTTCTGTTTTTTAAAATTAATTTTGCAGCAGATCTCAGAAATTATATGATTTTATCTATAAATATTTCTATTTATATTTCAAAAATATATGGCTGTCGATTTTTTACTCCCCATAAACATCACCACAGGAACCTGTTGATCAAGCAAAGCTGAGTTATTAAACCTATAGCAAGGAAAAACATCAACTTGACAGAGTCTTGGTAATGATTCTAAAGGAGAATATTTGGGTACATTATCCTCAGGAATCTGGGATAAGGGATCAGTTGCTTTAACTTTAAGATGGGTCTTTGTAAGTAGGAAACTTGTAGGGATTAAGAAAAGGCTGTGATTAGTTTAGGGTTTGTGAACTTACAGAGGCAACAGTCTTAATTTTAAAATGGTTAAACTTAGGGAAATCCAAGATGGCTATTGAGGAGGTGGAAGCTACACTCACCTCCTCCCAGGACCAAACTGAAATTACAACTAAAATATAGAACAACATGAATATTGAACCGAAGACTAGATGAAGAGAAGTCTTATAACCAAGGATTTACAGAAGAAGTCACATCAAGACTGGTAGGAAGGATGGAGTTGAAAAAGGGGCTAGACCCACTTCCATAAGCAGCAGCTGAGATTCTGGAGGGACATCTCAGCTACAGAAGATCCCCCTGAAAAGCAGGGGGTCTCAACCCCAAGCCAGGCTTCCCAGACGAAAGCACCAGAACTGAGAAGAGGTGCCCGCATAACATCTGGCTGTGAAAACCAGAGGGGATTCTATTTGCCAGGAGACGCAGGAGTCCACTGGAGACACAGGCACCCTCTTAAAGGGCCCATGCACAAAATCTTGTTCATAGCCACTCATTCTGGACTCTGGCAGAGGAAGGATGAGAAGACTAGAGTTGCATGAGGAGAGCCTGGGTTTTGTAGCTCTGGAGAGAGAGCTGAAAGGATAACCACCAGGATCCCTGTGCTGAGTTCTCATGCACTGAAGATGTCATCTTTCTTGGTAGGAGCACTCCCCTTCATATGGCATCAGCCTGGGAGAATGAAATAGACCCACTCTCTGGACTTCCCACCCCACCCTGCAGAGTTTGTGTACTGCTGAGGAGTCAGGTACCTGGGCCAGAGTATAGAGGTCTGGGCAAACTCAGGGGATATCAGTAACTGAGCTGTGTGGATTTGGGGCAGGGGCCATCACCACCACTTTCCGGTGAAACTGCCTGGCTCCAACTCCTCACGAGATCTGCTAGCCCTACTCTCCGGGTTCCTGGCAGCCCCACCCTCCTGACTACCAGTACCTCTTCCCTGCAGAAGCCTGGGAAGACTCTGGCACAGACTGAGTTGTGTGGCACCTCCCACTCAAGGGAGATCCACTAGCCCCATCCTCCTGACTCCTAGTGGCCCTATCCTACTGAGATAGGGTTCCTGGCAGAACCTGTCACAGACTGAGTAGTGTTGTTCTAGGGCAGGGGCTGCTTTTCTCTCACACACCTGAACTGTGCAGAGCCCTCTCTTTGCACAACCAAATCTTGTTCTGTTTGGGTCTCACCTGGATTACTCCCTAAGACCCTGCCATGCCACAAAGGTTTGCAAGCACCCAGAGGGTGACAGCTAAACTTGGTATACTCTGGGACATTTGCTGAGTGGTGTCAGACCCAGTGCTGGTATCAAGTTTGAACCTGTATCAATCTGGTGAATACCACTTGCCCCTACCTGGTGAATCACTGAGAATCTACCTCATTCAACTCAAATACTGACAGAGGCTCTTACAATGACTGAGCTGAACAGGCAGCCAATAGGTGAAGGCAGGTGGAGGTGAAACTTGGGGTAGCTTGGGAATTTTTCTGACTTGCCCTTGGGCCCAGTGTTGGTAAAAAGCTGGCTTTTCTGCTCAACTTGGTCCTTCCTGTGCACACCCAGGCCTAGCAGAGGCAGCCACAAACTGTGGATCACTTTGTAGCTCCCAACATATTGCCCAGGGGAAGTCACAGGCAGCATCTGACATTGGTCTGAACCAGAGTCCTTCCCAAGAGGTCCTAGAACCGATACATCCAGTTACAAGCTTCAAAAAACATCAGACCAGGATCCAATTAGCTTTACAAGTGTCATATTCAAAAGCAGATCTCAAAAGGTACCAGGCTGTGCTGATACAAATTCCAATTTGTGTGGTCAGCATCTGCACAGCAGCTCAAACACTGGAGGTATGGGTTGATCCTCACAGTCAGCCAAACTGGGATTGACCCCATACACACAGAGGCCAATAGAAATCAACATTCAGTCACAAAAGAGGACCTACCTAACCCACATAAGGGAAATTCCTGGTGCACCCAGCTCAAGTGATCACGGAGACTGTGCCCCTGGGTTCCAAGGACACCTACTAAATAAGGCCATATTACCAAAAACGAATTCATGGTAGACCTACCTGGTACAGAGAAACAAACACAAAGAGGCAGCCAAAATGGGAAGACAAAGAAATATGCTCCAAATAAAAGAACAGGAGCCTTCTCCAGAAAAAGAGCTAAATGAAATGAAGGCAACCGATTTACCAGATACAGAGTTTAAAACATAGTTATAAGAATGCTCAAGGAACTTAGTGAGAACTTAAGTAAAAAAGATAGCAAGCATTAAAAAAGGACATAGAAACCATAAAAAAGAACAAGTCAGGAAAGAAGAATGCAATATCTGAAGTGAAGAATACACTAGAAGAAATAAGCAGTTGACTGGACGAAGCAGAGGGTTGAATCATGAATTTGGAAGATAAGATGTCATAAAATACCCAATCAGAACAGCAGAAAGAAAAAATAATTTTAAAAAATGAGAATAGTTTAAAGGACTTAGGGACAACATGATGCCTAACAATGTCTGCATCATAGTGGTACTAGAAAAAGAAAACAGAGAGCAAGAGATTGAGAACCTATTTCAAGAAATAATGGCTGAAAACTTTCCTAAACTCGTGAAGGAAAAAGACACAAAAGTCCAGGAAGGACAGAGAGACTGACACCCAAACACATCAAAATTAAAATCGCAAAGGTTAAAGACAAAGAAAGAATCTCAGCCCTGGCTGGTGTAGCTCAGTGGATTGAGCCCAGGCTGGGAACCAGAGGGTCCCGGTTCGATTCCCCATCAGGGCACATGCCTGGGTTGCGGGCTGGGTCCCCAGTGAGGGCCATGTGAGAGGCAACCATACATTGCTGTTTCTCTCTCTCTCTGTCTCCCTCCCTTCCCCTCGCTCTAAAAAATAAAATAAATAAAATCTTTAAAAAAGAAAGAATCTCAAAGGCAGCAGGAGAAGGACAGTTACCTACAAGAGAGCTTCCATAAGACAGTAAGCTAATGGAAACATTTCAAGCCAGAAGGGATTGGCATGAAATATTCACAGAGATGAAAAACAAGAACCTAAAATCAAGGTTACTATACCAGCAAGTCTATCATTTAAAACTAAAGGAGAAATAAAGAGATTCCCTGTTGAGAAAAAGCTAAAGAAGTTTGTTACCACCAAGACAACATAACAAGAAATGTTAAAGGGTCTCCTTTAAGAAGGAGGAGGAGGAGGAGGAAAAAACAGAGGAACATCATAAAAAGAATAAAATTGCAATCAATGTATATCTGTCAATAACCACTTTAAATGTAAATGGCTTAAATGCTCCAATTTAAAAAATAAGGTAGCTACCTGGCAGGTGTAGCTCAGTGGATTGAACGCAGGCTGGGAACCAGAGAGTCCCGGTTCGATTCTCCGTCAGGGCACATGCCTGGGTTGCAGGCCGGGTCCCCAGTGAGGGCCATGTGAGAGGCAACCATACATTGATGTTTCTCCCCCTCTCTGTCTCCCTCCCTTCCCCTCTCTCTAAAATAAATAAATAAAACCTTTAAAAAAATAAATAAGGTAGCTAGATGAATAAGAAAAGAAGACCCATGTATATGCTGTCTACAAGAGACTCAACTCAGAATGAAAGATACACACAGACTAAACATAAAGGAATAGAAAATGATATTTCATGCAAATGAAAACAAAAATAACTAGGGTAGCAATACTTATATCTGAAAATATAGACTTTAAAACAAAGGCTATAGTAAGAGACAAAGAAGGATACTACATAAAGATAAAGAGAGCACCCAACATAGATGCACCCAACATAGAATAACCTAAATATATAAAGTAAATTTTGATGGACATAAAAGGAGAGATTGACCGTAATACAGAAGTCATAGTAGGGATTTTAACAACCCAGTGACATCAGTGAATAGATTTCCCTGACAGAAATTCAAGGAAACAGCCCTAAATGACCCACTACATCAAATGGATTTCATTGGTATCTTCAGAGCATTGCACCCAAAGCACCCCAGTGCACATTGAACATTTTCTAGGATAGACCACATGTTAGGACATAACACAAGTCTCAGTAAATTTAAGAAGATTGGCCCTGGCTGCTGTGGCTCAGCAGATTGAGTGCTGGCCTGTGAATCAAAGGGTTGCAGGTTCAGTTCTGAGTCAAGGACACATGCCTGGGTTGTGGGCCAGGTCCCTGATGGGAGACTTGCAAGGGGCAACCACACATTGATGTTTCTCTCCCTCTCTTCTCTCTCCCTTTCCCTCTCTAAAAATAAATAAAAAATATATATTTTTAAAAGAAGACTGATGCTCTGGCTGATGTGGCTCAGTTGGTTGGAGCATCATCCCATAAACCAAATGGTGTGGGTCCTATTCCTGGTCAGGGCACACATCCAGGTTATGAGTTCAGTCCCTAGTCGGGGCACATACAAGAAGGCAACCAATGAATGTTTCTCTCTCACATCTATGTTCATATATATTTCTCTCCTTTCCTCTCTCTCTAAAGGCAATAAAAAAAACGTCCTCAGGGGAGGATAAAAAAAAATTAATTAACTTTAAGAAGACTGAAATCACATTAAGCATGTTCCCTAACCACAATATGTGAAGGTAGACATTGATCACAAAAAAAACTGAAAAGCACACAGACATGGAGGCTAAGTAACAATATTACACAATGAGATCAAGGAAAAAGATCAAAAGATATCTTGAAACAAATGGAAATGGGCACAAAACAACCCAAAATCTATGGGACATGTCAAAAGCAGTCCTAAGAGAGAAATTCATAGCAATACAATCATGACTCAAGAAATAAGAAAAATCTCAAATAAACAATCTAACTTTACACTTAAAGGAACTTGAAAAAGAACAAACAAAACAAAAATGTGTAGAACAAAGGAAATAATAAAGATCAGAGGAGAAATAAACAAAACAGACTCTAAAAAAGCCACTACAAAAGATCAATGGAACCAAGAGATGATTCTTTCAGAAAATAAAACAGATGTACAAACATTTAAGCAAACTCATCAAGAAAAAAAGAGAGAGGACCTAAATAAATAAATCAGAAACAAAAGAAGAGAAGTAACAATGGACACCAACGAAATACAAAGGATCGTAAGAAATATTACAATTATGTGCCAACAAATGGGACAATCTAGAAGAAATGGACAAATTCCTAGAAATATACAATCTTTCAAAACTAAGTAAGGAAGAATCATAGAATCTGAATAGACAGATTACAACTAATGAAATAAAAGCTGTAATTAAAAAAAAACTCCCAACAAACAAAAGTCTTAGATCAGATGGCCTCATGGGTGAATTTTACGAAATATATTTTTTAAAGATTTTATTTATTTATTTTTAGAGAGAGGAGAAGGGAGGGAGAAAGAGAGGGAGAAACAGCAATGTATGGTTGCCTCTCACATGGCCCTCACTGGGGACCTGGCCTGCAACCCAGGCATTTGCCCCGACTGGGAATCGAACTGGGACCCTCTGGTTCCCAGCCCACGCTCAATCCACTGAGCTACACCAGCCGGGCTGAATTTTACCAAATATTGAAGGAACTAACACCTATCCAAAAAAAATTCAAGAGGAGGAAAGACTCCGAAGCTCATTTTACATGGCCAACATTATATTAATTCCAAAACCAGAATAAGACACTACAAAGAAAGAAAATTATAGGCTAATACCCCTGATGAGCATAGATACAAAACCCTTAACAAATCATTAGCAAAGTGGATCCAGCAATACCTTAAAATGGTTATACACCAAAATCGAGTGGGATTAATTTCAGGGATGCAAGGGTGGTACAATATCAACAAATGTAATACACCACATAAATAAAATGAAGGATAAAATCACATGATCATATCAACAAACACAGAAAAATCATTTGATAAAATCTAGCATCCATTTATGACAAAAGCAAACTGGGAATAGAAGTAACATGCTTTATAGGACAAACCCACAGCAAACATCATACTCAATAGGCAAAACTAAAAGTGTTACCCTTAATATCAGGAACAAGACAGGGATGTCTGCTTTCACCACTCTTATTCAACATAGTACTCAAAGTCCTAGCCACAGCAATCAGACAAGAAGAAATAAAATGTTTCTAAATTGGAAAGGAAGAAGTAAGACTATTATTATTTGCAGATGATATCATACTTTACATACAGAACTCTAAAGGCTCCACCAAAAAACTACTAGAACTGATAAATGATCAGTAAATTAGCAGGATACAAAATCAATATTCAGAAATTAGTGGCATTTTTATATACCAATAATGAACGATCAGAAAAAAAAACTAAGAAAACAATCTTATTTACAATAGCAACATAAAAATAATGTTCTAAAAATAAATTTAACCAAAGACTTGAAAGACTTGTACTTAGAAAATTATAGGCTATTGAAGAAAGAAACTGAGGGTGATACAAGTAAGTGGAAGTGTAGACCATTTTCATGGATAGGAAGAAATAACATCATTAAAATGTTTATATAACCAAAAGCAATCTATAGATTCAATGCAATTCTTATTAAAATACCAATGGTATATCTCACAGAACTAGAACACGTATTCAAAATACTTACATAGAACCACGAAAGGTCCCAAATAGCCTCAGTGATCTCGAGAAAGAACAAAATTGGAGGTATCATGCTACTTAATTTCAAACTATTCTACAAGGCCATAGTAATCAAAACAGCACGGTACTGGCATAAAAGCAGGCATACAGATCAATGCAACAGATAGAGAGCCCAGAAATCAACCAACACCTCTATGGTCAATTAATATTTGACAAAGGAGGCAGAAACAGTCTAATGGGGAAAGACAGTCTGTTTAATGAATGATGTTGGGAAAATTCGATAGATACATGCAAAAATATGAAACTCCTTCTTACACCACACACAAGAAAAAACTCCCAATTAATTAAAGACTTAAAGACTTAAATTAATTAAAGACTTAACGACTCCCAATGAATTAAAAGACCATAAAGATCCTAGAAAAAAACATAGGGAGTAAAATCCCAGACATCTCTCATAGTTATATATTTTTTCTGATAGATCTCCTTGGGCAAGGAAAACAAATAAAAAAGAAACAGATAGGATGACATCAAACTAAAAACCTTTTCACAGCAAAGGAAACTGAGAACAAAATAGAATGCAAACCACTGAATGGGAGAAGATAATCACCAATGATACATCTGATAAGGGGTTAATTCCCAAAATCTATAAAGAACTTAGACAACTGAACACCAAGAAAATAAATAACCCAATTAAAAATTGGCAAAGGATCTGAATAGATACTTCTCAAAAAAGGACATAAAGATGGCTAAAACACATATGAAAAAATACTCAACATCAGTGATCATAGAGAAATGCAAATTAAAACCACAATGAGATACCACTTTACACCAGTCAGAATGGCCATCATAAACAAATCAAGAAACAAGGGTTGGAGAGGAACCCTAGTGCACTGTTGGTGGGAATGCAGACTGGTGCAGCCACTGTGGGAAACAGTATGGAATTTCCTCAGAAAATTAAAAATGGAACTGCCTTTTGACCCAGCAATTCCACTGCTGCAATTATACCCTAAGAGCCCTGAAACACCAATCCAAAAGAACTTATGCACCCCAATGTTCATAGCAGCACAATTTACAATAGCCAAATGCTGGAAGCAACCTAAGTGCCCATTAGTAAATGAGTGGATCAAAAAACTATGGTACATTTACACAATGGAATACTTAGACAACAGAGAGAAAGAAGGAGCTCCTATCCTTTGCAACGGCATGGATGCAACTAGAGAGCATTATGCTAAGCGAAATAAGCCAGGTGTAGAGGGACAAATACCATGTGATCTCACCTTTAACTGGAACATAATCAACAAAAGAAAAAAGCAAACAAAATAACCAGAGACATTGAAATTAAAAACAATCTAACAATAACCAGAGGGGAAGGTGGAGGGAACAATGAGGGGAACAGTTTTCAGGAACTACTGTAAAGGATACATGGACAAAACCAAGGGTGAGGGTGGAAGCAAGAGAGGGAGGTGGATTTGGCTGGGGTGGGGGAGAGTGGTGGGGGAAAATGCAGACAACTGTAATTGAACAATAGTAAAATAATGTTAAAAATAAATAAAAAACAAAACACAATGGTAGCAAGTACTAGTTAAAAATGAAAATTACATTCAAATAACCAAAAACCACATTTGCCAATATATATGCAGTCATCCCTTGGTATCTATCTGTAGGGATTGGTTCCAGGACACTACAGACATGCCAAAATTCACAGATGCTGAGGTACCTAACATAATATGGTGTAGTGTTTGCATATAAACTATTCAAGTCTTCCTGTACACTTTAAATCATCTCTAGATTAGATAAAATATGCAATACAAAGTAAATGCTATGTAAATAGTTGCTACACTGTATTGTTTAGGGAATAATGACAAGAAAATAAAGTCTGTACATGTTAGTACAGATGCAACCGTCATACACCTGACTATATATTGCATGTCAACAAGGTAAAATTTTTTTTCAAATATTTTTGATCTGCAATTGGTTGACACTGATTAACCAAAGTACTATGCTAAACATGAATTATAACAGGGAGATATAAGCATCACACAAATTAAACACAGCACCTTGCAGCCATATCACTTCAAATAACCATATAAAAATTCAGCCAACAATAACAAGCTATACTTCCAAATCCCCATACTCAAGAAGCAGTATTCATTAATTACCTCTTTCGTCTCCTCAGGTAGTCCACAACAGCCAGCATTGTTCTCTGTGACTTTTTCCCCAAGCAACACTGGCAGAAGTGCTCTGGCTCTGACAGACAGACACTGCCTCCTCTCGGTCCCAGATGGAACTGCTTAAGTGCATTGTATGTGTGCCTGCTGCTTTACTATGAAAGGTTCTGGCGGGCAGTATCTAGCACAAAGTTGGTTCTTAATAAATATTTATTAATTGATACATAGAATTTAATGGCATTCTTTTTCTTTTAAAAGAAACCACTGTGCTTAATAAAACTGAAAATTGATTGTGATTTATATTTTATTTCTGAATGGGACTAATTCATTGACTCAATAAATCTAGGATCTTTTATGTGCTAGGTACAGTATACAACTATGAATGAGACACACTGTTTCTGACCACCTAGAATTCACTAACTAGCCTGAGAGACTATTAATATAATGTGCTAAATACTATGATTGGAAAAGTTTAGAATCCATAGAGGAGTATAGAAAGGAACAAAATCTCAACAAAAAAACTGTCACAGACAAAGTGAGATCTGAAAGAAGAGAAGTGGTCCAGCAGGAGAGGAGGAAAGGACGGTGTCCCAGGCAACAGTGATTCCACCTGAGATGCTGGAACAAGAGAGAACTTGGAGAACTTACTGAAAGAAGTTCAATATGGCTGAATCACAGAGACGTAAAGCATTGAGGACATTGAGGGTGGAGAGAAATGTATGGACTAAAGTTATTTATAACAGAATCGGCAGGGTTTGGTAATCAGATGGGATATGTGAGAGAGATTTCTGGCTGGGGCAACTGCACGCCATTTGTTGAGGAGGTGCACATTAGCGAAGCAGGCTGGGGAAAGAGAACGAAGACAGGAAGTTTCCCTTCCCCTTCAGACAGTTGAGTATGAGATGCACAAGGGAACTTCAAGTGAAGGCAGTGAGAGTTACATCAGAAAAAATAAAGTATTTATTTTGATAGAAATCTGTGTTTACTTTCCTTTTTAATAATATAATTTTACATGTAAAGTTTAAATTTTCAGTGAAGGCAATGAACATATTGGCACTCTACACAGACAAAATAAAATTGGCTGATTTTTTCTTCGAATGTTTGTAGCATAAACATGTATGTACAAAGAATACACATGAAAAAAGAGTCTTGGCCAAGTTCACGATAATAAACTATCCAGTTATCATAGGGAGTGATTATATTAAACTTGGTAGCTAAAATTGTGTTTAATACTGCTTTGAATTATGTAATATTTAACGTTTAAGTGCTTACTAGTAACTATGAATTACTTATACCTGTATTTCCTGCGTTAAGGAAAGGAGGTATATAGTCCAGATAGTTGGCAAAGCCTCTATGACAATTTTTATTTTAGGACTTTCATTACAACAGCCTAAAAAATTTCAGTTAAGCATATTCTGGACAATTTGCATGACAAATTTATAATCCAGCAGGACCACAGAATGGACATCCATATCTGTGTTTATAAGTATATTATTTCAAATACTAGATTTGTTTTTTAATATATTTTATTGATTATGCTATTACAGTTGCCCCATTGTTCCCCCCTTTATTCCCCTCCACCCTGCACCACCCCTCCCACCGGCATTCCCCACCTTAGTTCATGTCCATGGCTTGTACATACAAGTTCTTTGACTTCTCCATTTCCTATACTATTCTTAACATCACCCTGTCTATTTTGTACCTACTATTTACGCTTCTTATTCCTTGTACCTTTCCCCCTATTCTCCCTCCTCTCCCTCCCAGCTGATAACCTTCCTTGTAATCTCTATTTCTCTGGTTCTGTTCCTGTTCCAGTTTGCTTAGTTTGTTTTTGTTTTTTTAGGTTTGGTTGTTGATAGTTGTTTTTTGTCATTTTACCACTCACAGTTTCTGATCTTCTTTTTCTGAGATAAGTCTCTTTAACATTTTATATAATAAGGGCTTGGTGATGATGAATTCCTTTAACTTGACCTGATCTGGGAAGCACTTTATCTGCCCTTCCATTTTAAATGAAAGCTTTGCTGGATAGAGCAATCTTGGATGTAGGTCCTTGCCTTTCATGACTTGGAATACTTCTTTCCAGCTCCTTCTTGCCTGCAAGGTTTCTTTTGAGAAATCAGCTGATAGTTTTATGGAAACTCCTTTGTAGGTAACTGTCTCCTTTTCTCTTGCTGCATTTAAGATTCTCTCCCTATCTTTAATCTTAGGTAATGTAACTATGATGTGGCTTGGTGTGTGCTTCCTTGGGTCCAACTTCTTTGGGACTCTTTTGAGCTTCCTGGACGTCTATTTCCTTTACCAGATTGGGGAAGTTCTCCTTCATTATTTGTTCAAATGAGTTTTCAATTACTTGCTCTTGTTCTCCTCCTTCCGGTACCCCTATGATTCAGATGTTGGAATGTTTAAAGTAGTTCCAGAGGTTCCTAAGCCTCTCCTTGTGTATTTGAATTCTGGTTTCTTCATTGTGTTCTGGTTGAATATTTACTTCTTCCTTCTGGTCCAAATGATTGATTTGAGTCCTGGTTTCCTTCCCTTCAGTGTTGGTTCACTGTACATTTTGCTTTATTTCACTTTTCATAGCCTTTACTTTTTCCTCTAGTTTGCAACCATACTCAACCATTTCTCTAAGCATTCTGATTATCAGTATTTTGAACTCTGCATCTGATAGGTTGGCTTTCTCTTCATCATATAGTGTGGCAGTGATTTCCACACGTGTGTAAACACACAGTCCTGAGAATCTACACGTTTTGAGCACAGCTCCGTGTGACTCCTGTGTGAGCAAGTGTGGATCATGTCTGTGGGATGGGATTTCTCTAATAGGAATTTGGCAAAGGTGTATCTTAAAAAATTCCGGCTTGCTGATCTCTGAATATTGCTTTCACCTGGTCCTGTCTGCCACCAGACCTGAATCAACATCCCAATGCCTTGCTATGAGTAATCCTACCTGTTCTACTTAATCCCATGTATAATCAATCCTATGTAAATTGCTAATGCCCCTGATAAAAACCCTGGCTGGGCAAGCCACGAGGCTTTTTCCTGGGAATGGGAGGAATCAGCCACGTAGCCCCGGACTTGCTTTCCCCGCGTGTCACGGCACATGCAACCGAGTCACGGTCACCCACGGGTACGGCAGGTCCGGTCTACCCCGTGTCAGATGGCACCCGGACGTGGGACATCTTAGGACCAAGAGTCATGACCGGAGACTCCCCTTCCTAAGGTGGGTGGAAATTCGCGCGAAATCGGGTCGGTGAAAGACCCCACAACCCTCTGAGGTTGTTCCAGGAAGGGACAGAAAGTAAGTACCAGGTTCGAATAACGTTTTTGGCTACGCTAAATTAAAGATCGGAAACCGTGCATTAAATGTACAGATAATTAAATATTTATAAAGTTTGCCTTTGTTAACAAAAGCCCTGAGCGCGCGGCTCGGTCGCGCCAACCGGCCAGACGAGTACGAGGGCAGAAACCCCTTGCCTTCGCCCAGGCTGCGTTTAATGCAGGGCAGGGGAAAGGATCAGGCTCCCAGGGGTGGCGAACCGCGCGCCAAACTCATCCTAGCGGGCGGCGGCTGGGAAAGCCGCAGCCGCTTCCTCCCTCGCTTTGGAGCGGGCAGAGGCTAACAAAGGCCCTGGGTTCTTTTTAACAAAGAAAGACTAAGAAACCCTAACCAACCACGTGTTAGGCGGCCCCGCTGCCTACAATTAAGATGGCTACCGCAGGCTGGAACTACAAAAATGGAGGCTTTAATAACATCACAAGGACACGTCTCCGAGGTATTACAGACAAGCCCAGCGTCGGCTTTTCTCCATGGCAACGGCGTGTGTCTAAATTCTATGGGCACACCCCCACAAGTTGTAAATCCAATTAGGCTTTCCCCATCTCTCAAATTTCACCCTAATCTCTACATTTAACCCCAAATGAAATTGTATCCTTAGGTAATTTAAAAAATAGATGTTACTGTTCATTTTTAAGTGCTTAATAATCTAAGAAAAATTGTAATTCTTTTGGGTTATTAAAACAATATTTTATCCTAATTCAGATTTAAAAAAAAAAGATACTAAATATTTTCTAAAATAATACGCAGATATTAAATACAAGTTTGTGTGTATTTAAAGTTTATAATCATGTTTCTAAGTAACCTCTGAGTTTATTTTTAAAAATTAAAACTATTTCTATATATAAACTATTAAAAAGGCATGTGGTAAATAAATAAAGCCTGCATTAATAAGTAGCTGTGTGCCATTTTAATACTGCATAATTATAAAAAAGATAACATAATAGCATTTATATATTCATAAGCTATTTTAGCCATGTATTTTATTAATTATATAAATAATACTTATTGCTTCATATATATATAAATAAGCCTTAAATATGTCACTTCAAATATTAAAATCATAAAATCATAGTGCTGTGATCTATAATACTTTATTGCCAAACTGAATTATGTATGTATTTTAAC